>CAIGRQ010301144.1:0-10327 GCA_903798375.1 Fraxinus sp. D2006-0159
GTTTACTAGAAACTTAATTCTTATCAAATGTGATAAATACGATTTTCCATCACAATTGCACCATGACTCAACCACTAAATTTTTCAACTATAAATAGTGTGCAATTGTCCCACAATTCACTACTAAAGAATTTTACACGGCATCTTTCATATGAAGCAGCTGCAATTCCAAATATATTTTTTTTTATCAAAATATCGTTTGATCAATTAAGGTAAGATACTTTTGTGCAAGTTGTTTGTTTCCTTATGCTTTTATTCAGTAATTTATGCATGAATTGCCAGTGGAACTTCGAGTTTTTTATTAAGAGAAATGAGATCCTACGAGATTTAAGATGACCTAAGATAGGTGTGTCGCTTGGCCACCGATATACTCCATAAGAGAAGAGTGGTATGAAATATTATTTTATTGCATATAATTGTGTATGAGAATTGCAAGTATCTTACTTGGTATATTTTTAAATACTCATTCTTACAAAAATTTTACATGTTAGTCCGGGTCGTTTGGAACTGTGGCGGATGGTGATGCGGACTGCCAGAGGGATAAAAAAGATAAAATATTAAGTTCATTTTTTCCTTAAATTATTAGTCAGTTTTATTTGTTCAAAAATAATTATTTAATGTGTGGTTATGTTTTCATGTTTAGTTTAAATTTATGGATATTCCAGTTATATTTTTTTTATTAAAGAATATTATTTTATCGTTCCGCAAGAAATTATTTTTTTGTAACACTCTGGTGTTTATAAAAAATTTTGGGGTGTCACAAGCAGCACCGCCTCGCGCAGCGATGCTCTTGCAGCAGTGGTCGCTGGATGAGTGGTGGCTGTGGCGTCAGGAGGTGGTGTAGGTAGAGAGTGAGAAGAGAAAGATGGAGAGGAAAATAAAGAGTGGGAAGTGATTTTTAGGGATTGGATGAAATTGAGTTAGGGCGGGGGAGGTGGGCTGAATTAATTTAATTTTACAATACTATTATTAATATTGTAAAAGATGAATTATCATTGAGTTTCGAACAAAAATATTTTGAAGTCTTATTTTATATTTGAATTGAAAAGTTAAAAATCAAGTGTGGGTGTAATTTCCACTAAAATTTAACATGTTGGGCCTTCAAGCAAAAATTAATACCATCCAATATGCTGAGGAATTTTTTTTCTATCTCAACTTTTTGGGAGGACAGAGATTATAATAAAACTTTATTCTTATTCTTCTTCCAATGTCTTGTAGATAAAAATATTGATCCAAATAGCCGGAAAAACATAGTGGGGCATAAAGAATTGGACACTTTTCATTTATAACGTTATACAAAAAGGCCAGTTTAATAGCTTTTTCTTAAAAAATAAAAATAAAAATGAAGACCTTTCTTATCTACATTCTCCAAAATTATGCTCCCCCGTCTCTCCCCTATTTTAATTTGTAGCACTCGAGTCTCCGTAGACCATTAGAAAGAAATTTGCAAACAATCCCTCATCCTTGAAGCCTAGCTAAACGGCCTCGGGAAAAAGAAATGTCACTAAAATTCGAATAATCATGAACACAACACAAACCTTGAAGGAAGAAAGATGTACAAGTTACTAGTCGAAGCTAATCATAATATTGTTCGTATTTATGAAGACAGAGGCATGAAGTGCAAGAAATGCTTGGTAACTATCATTCTCCTTGTGGCTGTGAATCACACAAACTGAAGATGGATAGGAAATGCAGGTCAGCAAGTAACCCTCGTTTAATTTGTTTTCATCAAGAAAGGACCCATCAAAGAAAAAGTCTAGGATGTGTGCATTATCTGGTCCAACTTGATCTTGTGCACCGCCCTGGAAGAATCGAAGATGCTTGAAAGCGGACTCAACTTTCAAGGCAAAAGTTTTTAAAATGCTCTTAACAGACCCCAAAGAAGATGGACTCTGTTACTCATATAAATAATCGTAAAATAAACATGTCATGTGGCAAGAGAATGAACCCACACGTAGTGCGAAATTCGACCGACCCGATATCGCATTCGGCAGAAGCCTGCGCAACCGACCCCGTTTGCAGAGACCCAGCCCGAACCTCCTGCAGGAGAAGTTAACCCGTTCGAATCCATGCGATTCCACAAAAAGATTGATGGGACAACACACTGTTGATGCCACCTCTACAAATCTACGTTGTCCCATCACGAGTCAAAGGACAAAAAATGAAAATCTTGACATTTATGGCATGATGGATTGATGGTTAGGACGTGATGTATTAGCTAGACAGATGAGGCCATGTATTTTATCATCTAACGGCCTTTAAATCATTGTACTCTACTATAAAGACACACTTGACACCATTTGAGGTTAATGCAAATTTACACACGAAAAGTAAACTTTGGAATCCTCTCTACTTAACGGTTGCATCACTGGCCAACCCCCTTCATATCTTCAAAATAGTTATGTCACAGCGGATAAAAGAATTGAAATTGTTCATTTTCTATTAATCACACCTTCCTCTTAGTCATCGAAAAACTAATATAATAATTTGTTGATCAACTGCATTCACCTAAAGTTTATGAAAGTGATTTCTTGAATTTGGCTTACATTTCATTTTTCAGGCAATCAATTCAGTATTAAAGAAGAATAATACAAAATAAACTATGCAAATAATAGTAAAGCAAAAGGTAAACTGGCTATTCCTGATAGAAATGTCGGTACAGTAAGCAAAAATCAATCCCGACTCAGTAGAAAAACAACAAAATAAAACAATCAATATGATGTCTGAACGCAGTATCAAAACCAATGGTAAATAAAAACTTGCTATTACAGGGGAAAACTCCATTGCTTTAGCTCCACAAAACTATCTCTAAAACCAGTCGAACAGAAATAAAATATAATCTCCTTAAAAGATGCGCTGAGGTTTCCCCATTGTACTTTTTAGGTACAAGCATCTCACCTGATTTTACAAACAAAACAATTAAAATCTTCAGTAACAAATATTGCACAAGAAAGCTTTGTATGACATTTGAATTCACAAACAACTAAAGCAACCAAGAAAAAAAACTCATGATGGTCTATACAGCAGAGTAGAACAGAGTACGCAATATACAATTTATGATGGACGAACGGATTATATGCTACCAACTGGCACCACCAATCAGTTACAAACGTATGGTGTGACAAGGATATGTTAGTATTGCGAGCCGAGGACTTACCATATGTATGCACCACAAAAGGTGTAAAATATGCGACCAACATAAACATACTATACACTCAATGGCCAACTTCAAGGAAAATTCTAATTGAATTTGAAAATATAGAAAACAATGATAAATGGACTCACGTTCTGCCAGTTTTTCTTCAAAAGTGAAACCAGAAAGTTGACACTCATTTGCACATTCTGAAAGATCTGCTTCTCCTCCATGCCGCAGTTTCCTACAGCAACTCCCATGCAAAGCACTTTCTTCAATTGGAATTTCACTGTGGCCTTGGTTTCGTTGACCTTTGATTCAAGAGATTCCTGGTGAGAAACAAGAGTCGGGAACTTACCTGCGTCAAAATATAAGACAAATTGATTATAAAACTGTAACCTAATCTATTCTATCATCATCATAAAAGCAAGATAGGTTAGGGGTGCATTTGCTCCACGACACATGCAACGAAAACTTCTACAAGACAGGCCCAGTGCAGACAATGTTATCAATGTGAAACAAATTAGCTTCAACTGAGCAGTATAATCCGACTATCTTTGCCTCCATCTCAACCCAATAATGAAATGGAGAAAATTAGCTACTTTCACATAGATGTACACAAAAAATTGCATGTCTCTGGTAGAACCCGTGAATCAACATCTCATGTTCTTATTTAACATGTTCTCTACAGCATAACAGACCATAATATGAAATATTCTATGATGTTAACTCATCAAGTACACTTGCCTGCCTTGTTCAGACCAGGTCCTAAGAGACGGGGAATCTGCTTGATAACAGCTTCGGAGGCCAAGAAAGCATGATATCTTTTAGCAAGCTTCTTAACCAGTTTCTTGTTTTTGTTCAACTTTTTTAAAGCCTCTACGTCCATGGATTCCATACCAATTTTCTCTGCCTGCAGAGATATAATGGAAGATAAAATCGATCAAATACAACCCGGTCAGAATGATAAACAATAATTTCATAGCGACGAATATAAACAGCACAATTGACAATGTTATGTGATGTCACCAAATGGGATCAAACTCAAGGAAAAAATTGTTTACATGTCTCTCGTGTGGAGCTGCAGCTATATAACTATTTGGCCTGCACATGTCAAGACCATATCCAGTATGGCTTTCAAATTTTACCTAATACAACCTGGGTTGTGAGTGATCTTGTGCAACATGTTGTAATGGTGCCAATTATTTATTCCAGCAAAAGTTAAGGTTGCATATAGGAAGTGCCACAACCAAACATAGGATTAAAACAGCAAAGTGTGAATCAAATCTCTGAGAAGTACACTGCAAAATTGTTACCTTTTCTGGATGTAATTGTGCAAAAATGACAAAAAACAGCAAAAAAATCACTGCGTATCTTCAGTATATATTTCACTAATATGTGCTCTTACATATTGCTTGTTAATATTTCTGACATTGCTAACAGGAAATGCAGCTATACCTCCTCAACATGCTGAGCATCACCAAGCATGCAAATCTTCATCTTGGGTCGAGGAATGTGAGGCAACTTCACTGAGCCACTAAAACGTTTATCCTTCTGTGGATCATAGTTTTTCAGCCCAATCTGGAGCTCAATTGTCTCAACAAAGTTACGATTCTTCTCCTTGACATCAGTAGTAATTACTGAGATAGCTTCTCGAAGGGCCTCGCTCTGAAGCTTACTGCAAAAGAATCATAATAGACCGATGCAAGATTATAACATGCATTTTACTGTACAACACTTCGTATAATCAAATATATCAATTTCCCATTAGTAATAAGCAAGCATATATACATTTACATACGTGTGGAATATGGATCTCAGGCTATTAACTAGAAAATGATAATTGTAAATAGAATTCCATTTCTTCTTGCACAAGCCAGCTTTTAAATCACACCAATTAAACTACTATAGTCAAATTATTAATCAGCAGTATTGACAGGAAGAAGACATGACTCCCAGTAATCAACCAAAGCATAAATTAACAAAAGCACATAACATTCCTATGGCAAAATATTCTAAAAAAGGCATAAACAATAGATCATAGATCACATTATATAAATGAATTCATTTTCTTATATCTTCATTCGCCTCAATAAACTTTTCACATAACCAATGATACTTGAGAAATGTGAGCCAATTAATAGAAAACCATAAAAAAAGCCCATTTTTATTATTTACCTAAACGGATAAATTGATCAAACACAGGATGTCGAATTCAAATTAAATCAGAATCTAAAATGCAAAGAAAATGTGAAGGTTAACAGTAAAATAAATAAGATAAATAATTTTCTTCTTCTTACCTCATGGCCGGAGATCTTTTTCTCTTCCCGTTTCACTTCTGTTCATCGACAAAACATCACAATAAGAAAAGACAACATTTTAGCAATCACGTCAATGAATATACATACAAAATAGATATAAGCATCAGAACATGTGGAAAACATGAATGTTACAGAGAGAAGAAGAATGGAACCTATATTAGGGTTTGGAAACGGCAAGAGTGACAGTAGCGTTGAAAAGTGAAGATAAATACGATGCGCAAAAAACCCTAGCACGTGAGAAGGACTTTGATTCACCAGTTGGGCCGGACTCACTACCAAATGGAACCGGGTCGGGTATCTCGTTCTTCATTCTCAAGCATTAATATTTTATAAAATTTGCTATTGGAGTCCTCAATATTTCTGAAGCACAGCAATTGCCCATTGGATTTCAGATTTCTATTCAATTTTTAGAAACATCCAAGTCCCATAACTCTCACGAATAACACAAATAAGTTCCATTTAGACAGTAATTGTTAATTTAACTCCTAAATTAAACATGCTTTCCACAAAGTAACTTCAATTCCTAAGCAAGTGAAATTGTTGTTTGATGTCGACCTCAAATTTTAGGCTTGCTATGGGGAGGGTGGAACTAATCGGTTAATGCAAAAATTGAAGATACAGCTAATTCTTTCTACAAGGGAGTGACAATTAGATATGGCAACGGGCAGGTTCGGGACGGGTTGGAACGCGATTCCCGTCCCCTTTTTTTTTTTCAATTAACTAATTTTTTTTTAATTTTTTTTTTGTTGTAATTAAATTTTTTTATTCTTCACGGGGGCGAGGCGCCCCGACTTGCCAATCCGTCGGGACGAGTTTTTTCACCACATTCGGGGCGGGGCTCTGACAGGACGAGTATTTTTTGTCATCTCTAGTGACAATTGATCTCTTAACAAGGAACCAGAAATTGCTTTACAAAAGCTGTCGAAGCTAGAAGAAATGAAAATTGTTGAAGTTTACATTTAGGGCCATTTAGTGAGACATTTGAAAAGTTAAAAGTTATTTCTAAGCATAGTTATCAGATTCGACCCGGATAATGCAGCGGGTTAATAGGTTAGTGGTTCAACCGGCGGGTTATTATATAAAAACCTATAAATAAAATATAAAGTATTAATTTTTTTTTTTAGGGGCAAAATTAAGAACTTTAATTTATTTTTCACTAATTATTTACGTCTATAAAATAAAGTAAAATGTTAGACCAAAATTTTTAAAATTTTTTTTTAAAAAAAGTTATAAATGATTTATTAGTTAGATACAAGTTATTGCACACAAGTAATACTAAAGTACTTTGTATTCAAGTGATGAAAAACTCTTTTATTTTTCTTAAAGGTCCAATATTCAATTCCCTTGGACCCAAAAATTTTGTAAAAGGATTTTAAAACCCAATCAAACTGGTCAACCGAACCGAGCAAATCACCGATTTTGACCGAATCAAGTGCATTTCTATCAATTGAATCATTTTGACCGAGTCAAGTGCATTTCTATCAATTTAATCTGCTTTTGAACAAGTTTGAATTATTTGTCGGGCTAAAAGAGCTTCCAAAGGAAACTGGCACCACTCATCAAGAAATTTTTCTACTCTCATAAGCAACTGCGTCTCAAAAGGCCAAAACACTTATCGTTATCATAAAGAAAAAACTACAGTAGCAAATTCAACTGCTTTTATAGTTTAATTAAAGTAATCACAAGCATGGCCAGCATGGTCCGACAAGGTAACAATTATTAGAAGATCAAAACAAGAATTATCATTTAATTCTAGGATGAAGACTAGCAAGCAGATTGATAGCTGAGAATGCTCTTCATTCAGATGGTCTCTGTCCCAAAACTGGAATATCCTCGTATCGCTTCTGCATTTAAACAGTTATAAGATTAAGTTAGCAAACTATAAAGTCCCGAGCAAGAGTTCATTGATTTTCTACAGAACAAAGGACATTAGAGTTAGCATGTTATAAAAGCATTTATGGCATAACGAAAGGCAGGCAATTAAGATGGAAATCTTCACTTTTGACCATTATGAACGTAATATGTCAGAGCCTTGAGGATCAACAATGAAAACTAAAAATAAAAACATTCCACAGAGCAAGAGAGCTCAGTGTAACAAAAACTTCTAAAAGAAAACAGAATTTGTTTTGTAATTTTGATGCTTTATAAGCCATTTAATATAATATTTTTTGTAAGTAAATTCAAAATATCACTTGCAAAAGTATGGGTGGCTGTGCATAAATGCTGTTTTTCTAGAAAGAAAGTCTTATCCCACTTTCAAAAAAGTAAGTTTTGTTAGTAAAAAAGTAATGACATTTTGCAAAAATGCTAACTGAAACTAATTTTAACTTGTTATAAGCACAATCAAAAATGCTCTCAGTATTATAGAAGTTTCAATTCATGCAAAATTCTAATTTTGAAGCATGAATTCAAAATAATGTCATAGCATCTTGACATGGATCACAAAGATAAATCTATCCGAACCTTTTTTTTTAGTTGTACCTTCTCCTTCGATCTTCTCATTTTCTTCTCAAATATTTAAACCTCCCAACATGTACCAGAAAAATATATGAAAGCCTCTTCTAAAACCCACCTCCCTTCCTTGCATAACTGGCATTCCAGTTCCCTTGGAATTCTCCTATTTCCTTTGCTTATCTAAACAATTGAATTGCAGTACAGACTAAGAATGTAAATACCATCAGCTTAGTTAAGATCTACTGTCCCCTCAATCAATTTTGACACTTCAAAATTTTAGTGATATGTCAAAATATAATTGAGGGGAAAACCAAGGGGACCGAGAGATGGGACAGCAATCTAGACTCCAATATGAACAACTTGCTGATTGGCTTCACTACATCCTATTAATGACCCACCGACAGTTCTTAGTCCACGGAAGCCGTCAAAGATAAAATCAAAATTAATCTATTTCCCCCATCAAAAACATTCCATCTATTCGTGTAATTCCACTCATTACATAAAATAAGCATTGTCTAAGCTCATTCAAGCTCTTAAGCTTCTAGGAACTAGAAGAAAAAACAATTATAGCTAAAACTAATCTGCTTCAATAGCAAGATGAACATTATAATAAGATACCTCACAGTCTAACGAAAACTTGGAGATGCTTCTAATAGTATTCATAAGCTATTAGCCAATTAGAACATAAGAACCGATCTATGACTACACCTATAACCAATACATTTATAATTCAAAAACTATGCAACAAACAAAACACACAAACACATGCATCAGCTATAAACTACCTAAATATGCTTAAAGTAGAAAAATGAGTTGATGATATTACCCCGACATTGTTGGCCTCCCACAGCCTATGAACCCCATAGTCCACCGCCTGCAATATCAACAAAGATAACCATATCAAATTAAAAAAACCGCACACAGACCCGTAGCACTCTACAACATAGATCGCAGTCACCATTCTCTTGGATCAAATAAGATCCGAACTTTTTTTTTTCCCGAAATTAATGGAACAAAATAAAATCGTTCAATATTATTCGAATCCAAAATAATCAACACACAATAATATACAAGATGAACACTTATGATTAACGATACTAACGCGTTCGCCGAAGAAGGCGCCTACGACGACGAAGGTGACATAGACGGAGGTACGGCGCATAAAAACTCTGTAGAGACCTTCCCAAACGCCGCCTCCGCTTCTTCTAGGTACCGGTTCCATTGGGGTTTTTGTTTTTCTTGAATTATTCACTGGATCTCTTTTGGTTTTCGTTGAGGAAATGGAGTAATTGGGTTTTAATTTACTATTTTATTGAACCGGACCGGATACTGTAAAACAGCTTTGGGCAAAGCATTTCAACCCAAGTTTTGATCCCTTTCCCAAACTGAATTAAGCCATAACTATTGCAACATTTCTCCTCAAACTTTGTACCAATATTTATTTTAGTTCATCCCAACACACATTTTTTACTATTGGAAATATATAGTCTTCTTTAATGTTTGGTACACATTAAAATTTTCATTTTCATTATTCTACTCATTTTAAACCACGCATTCTTCAATAAAATAATATTTTTCATCACATCAATAACTTTTCATTCTTTTTCAATCAGATATTCTCCATCAATTTACTATTTCAGAATACATTTTTCTAAAATAATGTGGCTCAAACACACCCATAATTTAATATGAACATCGGTACTCGACTAGTAAATTTATCTATTAATCTATTCAGTCCATTGCTACATCTTTTTAAACTAAAAATATGTTTTAAGTTTCATGTTACAAATCCCAGTTTGAGTATCATTATTCTCAAAATTCATTTTTTCAACCGTTATTTTCAATCACGTATTTTCTCATAAAATAATTTTACACGCTTATTCAAAACCTTTCATTATTTTTCAATCATACATTCTACAACTTTTTACTATTCCAAAATGTATTTTCTCAGTAAATTGGAGCCTAGACGGGCAAAATCTGACGAAGTTTTATGTTAATGATCAACTACATTGACACCCTTTATTCGTGCTCGAGAACTATGAAAATTGGAGGTCGGGTTGGTTTACATATCAAAAGAAATAAAAAAAATTCCATTCAACATTGCAATTCTTTTTGCTAATTCTTGAAATCAATACATCACAACTATCAGTTAGAAACANTTTACTATTCCAAAATGTATTTTCTCAGTAAATTGGAGCCTAGACGGGCAAAATCTGACGAAGTTTTATGTTAATGATCAACTACATTGACACCCTTTATTCGTGCTCGAGAACTATGAAAATTGGAGGTCGGGTTGGTTTACATATCAAAAGAAATAAAAAAAATTCCATTCAACATTGCAATTCTTTTTGCTAATTCTTGAAATCAATACATCACAACTATCAGTTAGAAACAAGCTCTAAAGTCTAAGATGAACAAGA
>CAIGRQ010301175.1:0-10371 GCA_903798375.1 Fraxinus sp. D2006-0159
AAACGGGAACTTATCTCGTCACAGGTCGACAGGAGCAGTTCGCCGGCGACTGGAGTTGGAGCTTGGAACGGGCGGAGCTCAGTCTCGGACTCTCGGTGCTTGGAAACGGAACGTGGGTGGGAGACGAGAGACAGGTAGGTATTCTGCACGCTATAAACCTGCACAGCAAAGAAAAAATATCAGGTCTAGGATTTAATATCAGATTTTTTGGGGGGAAAGAGGAGGAGAAACGGGATTAGGGGTTGGATTTTGGAGACGGGAGAGAACTGAGAATAGAGGCGACTCATGGGGTTGGGCTGCTGGAGAGAGATGAACGGTTGGCGTGTGGTGTGGGAGAGTGTCGTGGGACGGTGGGAGAAAGGACGGAAAGTGGTGCCCGGTACGATTTAGGGTCAGACGGGAGAGATGGAGGAGAGACGGGTTTTGATTTTGAAGGAAGTCTTCTTCCCATCTTAATTTTTATTTTAAAAAAATCTAGTGGGGCACGTGCCCCACTAGGCCCTACTGTAGATCTGCCCCTGCAGTTTAGATTGTAAGCCCACATGTAGATGAATTTTTTCTTAAACCCCTACGATTTTCCAGCATAAATTGCGCGACGATGAACACAAATGTTTGCCTAAGATCAAAACTTACTTTTTAATTATAATATGTTTACTGCTTTCTTTAAGCCAATACTGATGTAAACACATGCAACATTATTGAATTTTTACATATCATAACACAATAATCAGCTAGATACATGTTGTGTTGGGAGAGGAACGAGGTTATATGGTACGATATGAAGTATTGATCACAACAACAANTGAAGTATTGATCACAACAACAAGATAAACGCAAAGACAATAATTTTATTTGACAGAGGAAATTGAGATTTTATTCAACTATAATGGAGAAAGAATTACAACAATTGTATTTCTTATAATTATTTTAACTTTTGTACTAACTCAGTTTGTAAAAAAGAGTCAACTATATATAGGAAACATATCAAAACCCTAACGATATTCTTAAAAATGAAAATAGTATAAAAAAAACGTGTAGAATAAAAGAAACAATATTTTCCAATAAAAAACGTAATATTTTCCCAAAAAAAATCCAATTGAATTTGGGTCACAAACCCAACATGTAGATTATCCATATATTATTTTATAATTTGTTACAAATTTCTAGTTTTATGAAACATAAATCTTATCTTTGTATTATCATCCAAAATTTGCCTCTAGGGTAAGGTCGACTCAAATTTCGGCCCAATATTTCTAGTAAATCAACAATTATCTTTCACAGTAAAAATGTACACCTTCATACCCCCAAAAATTAGCTTTTTCCACTATGATCTCTCAAATAATCTTTAATAAACAAGATTATGAACAGAAATTAAAAAATAATAATAATTGATAAATCATACACTAAAAGTTCAACAACTTGGAATATAGATGGAACCATTGGAGACCAATTTTAAACTTGATAGTTTATTTATTAGATATCAATGACACATCAAATGGAAATCTATTTATTTAAATGTCACGTAGATTACAATTCACGGATTGCATTGATAATGCTCTTACCAAAAATGCTATTAAAAAAATTTACACATCGAGATTTTTAAGAATAGAATTTCACCAAAAGCTTTTCATTTAATAGAACCATTCATGCATGTTTTAGCCCGTTTGATGACCATTTTTATGAAAAAAAATATTGCTTTGAATAGTGAATTTTTTAAGAATGTGTAGTTAAAAAGTATGAAAGATTTTGAATTTACGTGTAAAATATTTTATCGTGTGAATGTGATTAAAAATAAGTATGTAGAAGAAAAATTTGAAAGAATGAAAGACAAACAGCTAAATCATTCTTGAGTACTTGGGTGTATTCTTGCTAGTTGCTAATCTTAAAAAGTTAAATTAAACGTGAATTAAAGTAAATTTTAAAATTATTAATTTTTTAATGGTTATTTTGAGGTTAAAAAAAATAAAAAATAAAAGAAACTTTTCTAGCTTAAAAGTAAAGAAGAAAGAACGATAAGTTTAACAAAAATGGTTGGAAGGACCCCCCATTTTATTTTATTTTATTTTAAGATTTAGCCTAACATTCTTTTTGGTGTTTTAAGATTGAGAATTGCGGGTGAAGAATGGTTGCTCCATTAATGCCTAAAGACTTTTGCAAGTAACTAATTCTTAAATGATCCCAAACTAGTTTAATTAATTAATAAATCAATGGCATCTTTTCCTCTTTTACTTAAGCTAAGAAAATGAACTAGCAAGATGACATTATTTTCATTTTTTGGAAAATTTGCCACCACGTATAAAAGTCTATAAATAGATCAATTATCATACGATAACAAAAACATCATCACACAAGCAATTCTTCCCAACAAAGTCATGGCACCCGTAGTTACTCAACTCTTCTTGTGCTTGTTCCTCATTTTCTTCTTCGTTCCTTCAAATATATGTCTAATGGAGATAGAGGAGATAAATGGCGTAAAACCATCGCCATTTGAGTTTCTAAAAAATTTACAAGGTAGTAAAAAGGGTGTTCATATGGAAAAACTTCATCAACTCCGAAAGTATCTCAATCAATTTGGTTATCTCGAGAGTTTCGATGAAAATGATGAATTTGACGATGGCCTAGAGTCTGCAATCATTACTTACCAACTCAATTACAACCTTAATATCACCGGAGTCTTAGATTCTCAAACGGTGTCAAAAATGTCAATGCCACGACGCGGGATACCAGACCTTATAAATGGCACTAACAATATGTACCACCATGGCCCCAGCCCCTTTCACATAGTGTCACATTACAGTTTCTTCAAAAACTCCCCCAAATGGCCTAAAACCCTACTCACCTATGGTTTTAAACCCGGTTTTCCTATCGAATTCATGTCTGCCATAGGACTAGCCTTCTACAAATGGGCTGCGGCAACAAATTTCGCGTTTCTTCCAACTTTTATAAGTGATCAAAATGCAGATTTACATATTGCTTTCGTTAGTGGTGACCATGGTGATAACGCTCCGTTCGACCGCCCTGGAGGAGTCCTTGCTCATGCAAGTCCACCAACTTTTGGCCAGTTCCACCGTGATGCAACTGAACCATGGTCCATTGGCGCTGCCCCAGCAAAAATAGATATGATAAGTGTTGCCATGCATGAAATTGGGCATCTTCTAGGACTAGAGGACAGCAAAGTTGAGGCTGCAGTTATGTACCCCTATATTGGTCATGGCGTGGACAAAACAACTTTGAATGAGGATGATCTTGCAGGAATAAGAGCTTTATATGGACTCTGATTGCTATATGGTTGGTTAGGGCATGCATTTGCCATTTGGGATTTTCAAGAAATAATAATTGACTGCTACTTTTAAATTCTCTTATATTTAGTTGATTAATTATACGAGCCATGCTACTTGTACATAATTTTGTGTACATCAAGGTGTCCACTCCCTTACATGGGGGTGGGGTCCGCTTGGAGATAATATTTTTTATTCAAGTGGGTCACACCCTCATGTGAGAGGGTGGATACCTTGATGTACAAAAAATTATGTACAAGTAGATAAACTCTAATTATACTCGTCAATAAAGTTAGTTGTACAAACATGGTGACAACCTTGGTTAACAATCATGAGTTATCAAAATCCGAGCCTTTGATATGAAAAAACAAATTTTAAAATGGATGAATATAATACTGCCGAATAGGATGTTGTCAACCAATGTTATCAACAATTTTTAAAATTCATATTTGTATTACTTATAACTTTTTCGCCTTTAAATAAAATAGATTCCGAACTGTTTTCCATTCGAAGGTACAATAAATGCAATTCAAATCTTACAAAAAACCACAAACTTTCAAATCTGTGTACAAAGATTATGTTGTTAGGTCAGCTAATTGTCGTGGTTGATACTTGGTTCTAGCGGTTCCCAAGGCTTAAACCAAGAAAATGTCATGTAATAAATTGTTGCCTAGGAATATCATAAAATAATCTTGCTATATGTACATCAAGTTTGACATTGTTGCGAAGTGATAACTTTTTTTTAAGAACCGTTAAACTTTGGAGTTCTATCTTAAAAGGTCAACCTTATTAAGAGGAGTAGCACAAACCTTTATAAATTGGTCTATGTTTTCATCTTTATTTGATGTGGGATTCTATCCCTTAATATGCCCCCAACAAGATGTTGGCTCGTTTGTGCAGACTAATCTTGAAATTCGTGTGCTCATTTTTTTGAGTCTTAATTGGATCGAATTGCTCGTTGGAGCTTAATGGATTCTGATACCATGTTAAATTTTGGGGTTTCATTTTGAAATGTCAACATTATTAAGAGGAGTAGCACAAACTTTTATAAATTGGTCTATATTTTCATCTTTATTCGATATGGGATTCTATCCCTTAATAATAACAAATTCGATTGTTAACAAAATTATTATTATTTTAATCAAGAAATTCCATTGGAATAATCAGTTCATGCACAAGAAAAGACACCATGCCCCTTTCTCTAATAACAAGAATTTTACTGATCCAACTTTGTAAGTTGGTTGGGTTTTCCGTCTACGCGAATACTAACAATTCTTTCCTTGCTATTTTATGGTGAACTTACTAATTTAACCCTAGTATAACAATGCTATTAAGATTAATCTCTAGAAATAAATTAGGGCATTGAGGTAAACTTCAGAAGAGTATTGCTATGTTGAAGATTAGTACAATGTTGTCCAAATTGAAAATTCCAATTTCCAGACATATAACAGCACTATCCTGAACCTTTTATTATGCCTCGATAAATAGCATCAACCTCTTTGTATACACTTGAATCATCAATTCAATGGCGGATCCAAAATATGCGTGGCTCCCATCCAACCTCCAGCCCGACGATGCAAATCCAGATTGGATGAACAAAGGTATAGACGAACCACTTCATTTAAAAGTTTAAGCTATTAATGGCTTTCCATCAAATTCAAACAATTTTCATTTTCTTCATCAGAATTATGATATGCATACAATACATTGGTGGCAACAAAACTTAATTTCCGAACTTCTAAAAGTTTGAACCGGCACATTTATTTGTTTATATTTCTGTCTTTTCGACAGCTGACAATGCATGGCAGCTCATAGCTGCGACGCTCGTGGGCCTCCAAAGCGTACCCGGGCTAGTCATTTTGTACGGTAGCATCGTCAAGAAGAAATGGGCAGTGAATTCGGCCTTCATGGCTCTTTACGCCTTTGCTGCGGTCTTGGTTTGTTGGGTCGGATGGGGGTACCACTTGTCGTTTGGACACAAATTCTTGCCTTTTCTTGGAAAAATTGATGATGCATTGGATCAACATGATCTCTTAAAACCAGCATTTCTTGGGAAGTTTCCTACTGCAACAATGGTGTTTTTTCAGTTTGTTTTTGCAGCCATAACTGTGATATTGATAGCTGGGGCTTTGCTTGGGAGAATGAATTTTATTGCATGGATGTTGTTTGTACCACTTTGGCTTACATTTTCTTACACTGTTGGTGCCTATAGCATATGGTGCCCTACTGGATGGTTGTCCACTATGGGACTTATCGACTACTCGGGCGGATATGTTATTCACCTCTCCTCGGGAGTGGCCGGTTTCACTGCAGCTTATTGGGTAATCTAGAATACAAATTCTTATAATTACTGCTTCTGAAACATTTCCTCTATAATATAAATTAAGGGAAAATTCTTACATCGGTTAAAGGGTAAGTTTCACAACTCCTCTTAAGTAAAATTGACGTTTTAAGATGGAATTACAAGTCTTTTCAAATGAATAATTCAATCTGATTGAAATGAGAACATGGGTTCCAATATTGATGTTCTCAAACGAGCATCATCTTGCATAACATGTTAAGTCTTAAGGGATAAACCTGTAACTCTTACTGTTGCAGGTTGGACCAAGGACGACGAGGGATAGGGAAAGGTTTCCGCCGAACAACATTTTATTGATGCTTGCAGGGGCAGGGATACTGTGGATGGGATGGACAGGATTCAACGGCGGAGATCCGTATGTTGCAAGCATTGATGCATCACTGGCCGTTCTTAATACCCATATATGTGCTGCTACAAGCTTGCTAACTTGGCTCCTGTTGGACATTCTTTTCTTTGAAAAACCGTCTGTTATTGGTGCCACTCAGGGGATGATCACTGGTCTAGTTTGCATTACCCCAGCCGCAGGTAAATTTTCTAACACTGTATATACGTTGAACAATGTCATCTAAAAGTTGAAGTCCTTAAAAATAAATAAATTTCATCTGATGAAAAACTATGAATTCGACCAACAAGAAACTTTTAGATAAAATAATTCGAGGATACTCGATGAAGGGTAAAGGGGCTGTTACTTTTCTTTTTCATTGATAACCGAATTATTTTCTATTCCAAGTTAGTCATTATAACTTTCATTTCTTCTTTCAGTTTAAACATTCTACATGTCTTTCTTTTAAGTTAACATAAATGATGACATGACATGGAAAATTTGTTTCATATATTATTAAGGAAATGTTATTTGTACACCGAGGTTGACACCCCAGTGTATAGACCCCTCACAAGAAAGCGGGGCCCATGACCAATAAAAAAATTGTGGGCTCCCCAACTTGTGAGAGGGTCTGTACACCGGGGTGTCAACTTTGGTGTACAAATAGGATGATCCTATCACTATACAAAAACATGTCTTGTTGGGCACGTCGTGCTTTTATTTATTTAATAATTTTTCAATTTCAAAATAGGAATTGTCCAAAAATACATGTTTATGCCTCGTAGGACATAAAATTATGAACTATCAAATTTTTTATACCTCAACATCGTTCCATTAGTCGCGACAGCATTTTGAACATTCAACAATGCAGAGTCTAATGTAAAAGAAAAATTTAATCAATTTTGATAAGCATTTGTGATGCCTTAATAACATTTGAAATCCATGCACTTGAAAAGGAGTGGTTCACGGATGGGCAGCCATAATAATGGGAGTAATGTCCGGTTGCATTCCCTGGTTCACCATGATGGTTCTCCACAAGAAAATCTGGCTACTAAAACAGGTCGATGACACCATGGCCGTCTTCCATACCCACGCTGTGGCTGGCAGCCTCGGTGGCATCCTTACCGGCTTTTTTGCCAACCCGAAACTCTGCAGGCTATTCTATTTGGTTCCTAACTGGGAACACTATATTGGCCTTGCCTATGGCCTTCATAATGGCAGCGTCAAGGCAGGGTTTAAGCAAATGGGAATTCAACTTCTAGGAATTGTATTTATTGTTGGAGTTAATGTTGTTGTCACAAGTTTGATTTGTCTGTTGATTGGACTTGTTGTTCCGTTAAGAATGTCCGAAGAGGAGCTCATTGGCGGTGACGATGCTGTACACGGGGAGGAAGCATATGCATTGTGGGGAGATGGCGAAAAATTTGAGAAATCTGTTCTTAATTCAGTGTACGGCGTCGAAGATCCCAAGAATAAGAATGGGGAAGTTTAAGATTATGTTTGGCCAAGTGTAGAAGTTACTTTTTGGTGACTTTCTTTTCGCCGAACATAATTTAGTGTATGACGTCGAAGATCTCAAGAATAAGAACAAGGGCTTGACAGTTGACACACGTGTCTATTGATTTATATAGCATAGAATGCGAAGAGAGACAACATGTGTGATATTTTACCTAAGATATTTGAATAGAGATTCTGCATTTACTCAATCTTCTATATTAAGATGATTAATAATATTTGATCTTGTTTCTAACCAAAATAGTATTTTAACAAGTGGATTAATGGCATGGATCTTGATATGCAACATAGCCCCCCCTTTTTACTCCACTTCTCTTCCTATTTTTATACGATAATCCACGAGGAATTAGATATGAAGAATGAACGAAAGAGATTCAAGGCACTTGTATGTAATATGACAGTAATCTAGGGCCAGAATTTCATTTGACAGATCGAAAATTGGATTCGTTTCGCTTCAAAACTGAAAATCATTAATTTAGCAATTTCATTCTTGTTGCTGTCGAATTTTTCTGTTTCCATTTGCATTTTATGAGTAAAGGGTCTCAGCAACCTCTCCACCAGGGGTCCCTTTGGACCCTGTTGGGAATAGAGGTGGCAATGGCTACTCGGGCGAGCTCGGCTAGTGGGAAATTGGGCGAGTTTGGCTAGCGGCTCGTCCGGTTTTTGAATTTTTTTTAATATATAATTATATCTACTATTTCAACCATAAAAAAAAAAATTTTTTTTTACTCGCCTAAACGAGCCGCTCGCCGAACTGCTCGTCTACGTAGCCCCCTGCTCGGGCTTGTTTTTTGACGAGTCCGAGCGGCTCGTGGGCGTCTACAATACGAGTCGAGTGGGCAAGCCGACGAGCCGCTCGACTCGATTGCCACCACGAACAAGAAGTGACCATAAGAATCAAATGCCAAGAAAAGTTGAACAGATACTCAAATAACCACAAGTACAAAATGAGAAATGTGGATACAATTCTTCGTTCACTTCATCTAGTTGTGTCTTGTAGCCTAGTACTTCTTTTAGCATTCGCAGCAGCCATTTCGTATTAGGACCATAAACATCATTGTTCACCTTGATAAATATCACGAAGGCGGCTATCCTTGTAAGTTGGGATCACAAATAGGGATGGGGGGTAATTTTCTGGAGACGCGGTCCATGATTATATTGACACTACAGTTTTTATTTATTACACCACATTTTTGTTATACTTATATTTCTCAATCTTTGTTCGTCGTAGCATTTATATTCCTAACTTTTTTCTATTAAATTCTTATCTTCAATCTTCCAATATTCCTAACTGTTTTTATATGCATTTATTTATTATGAACATGATGATAAGTAAGTCGTTTTCTGCCTTTCAATGGATTTTTTTCGATAGAAACTGTTACAAGATACAATGTGTGTTAACTAATGGAAAATCGAGGATATAAATGCCACGAAAAAACGTTAGAGATATGAGTTTTAAGTGTAATTAAAATGTGGTGCAAAAAATAAAAACTGTGGTGTTTATTCGAACAGTAACCATGTTTCCTATTTTGCCCCGATTCCCAACAAGAATGGGACAGGATGATGCTGGAGTATTAAGAAACAAAATCTCGAATATTTATTAAAAAATAATAATAAGAGTAGATCATGAAAAATATTATAAACCTTGAAATTAGCTATAAACCTTTTGACAACCTTAGACTAGGTATAAATTCGGAAGATTTATTGTCTTATTTAACGTGATTTTTCACTTTCGGCTGCTGTTAATTTGTCTTGGACAAATCTAGACATTCCATAGGCTAAATTATTTCCCAGTATTTAGTGCCATCCCTGCTCGTGAACCTTTTTCACTTTATTAGATTCCTCATCAATTATAATTACCCTATGGTAATTACTACTAATTATTCTGTCTGTCTTATTTTGCATTGTTTATTCTCTTTTGCACATGCTATCATTTGATTTTAAATAGATAATGTTAAAACCTTGAAATTATGGGATCCCGAGTTCAAAATGTACATTCGAAGTAGTTTGGTTATTATGGAATTCACATCAAAAAATGGATTTCTTACCTATAACTTGAGGGTAGAAAGAAAAATCTTGTTCGAATATTTAAGCATCACACATCTAGGTTCGATCTTGCTAACAACGAGGAAAGAATGCTGGTCCTCCCCCTCCCCACGGCGATTCAAAAAGTCTAGTCAACGATTTTCACCTAGCATCCTACTGACTGTCTATCTTTGATATTCTGCATAATGTCTACTATGAATAGTAGAAAGTCTTCAAGACTGATATTATAACTATAAAGATATATCTCTTAAAGTGTTAATCGAATTTCTTACATGGTTCGTGCAGGTTTTTCTTCTGTATTGTATCCAACATCAACTTAAGTGCCAGTGAAGGAGGTATTGGGTTCCAATAACCGGGACAAAATGAAAATTACTTTGGCATCAACCTTCGATGGACAATATATTTACTACTATATGGATTGATTTCGCATGGACTACGTCACTGTTCGATCAAGAAACATATCGTTACATATACAATCGTCGTGAAACGTAATGATATAAAATGACGAGCCCCTAGGGGTATAGCTCAGTGGTGCAAAGGAGAGTTGTGAGGTAGTCTCATTTGAACTGACAGTCGCAGTGTGAGGGTTCGATTCCTGTTTCTAACAAGATTTGGAATTGAATTCTTTATGGGCACCAGTTTAACAGTTCTGTACCCTAGTCTAGAGGCACATTCTGTGATTTATCTCATCGACAATGCTCTAGGGGCAGGACGGAAGGCCTCAAGGTTGGGATCAACCTTTTTTTATACTCCCTCCGTCCCAAAAAGATAGTCCTATGGTTATTTTCACACGGATTAAGAAATAGTAGTTAATATAGTTAGAGTATTAAATTTTACTATATTTTTCCATA
>CAIGRQ010301192.1:0-12246 GCA_903798375.1 Fraxinus sp. D2006-0159
TTTTTTTAAGTGGCTATTCTGAAAACTCATCCCCTTGTTACAGTTTTTCTTTTGCTTTCATTTTCCATAAATATAATCTGAACTTGTGCATTCTTTCTGCCATGGTGCTACACATTGGGAGTTGAAGACTTGAGTTACTCTTTGGTGAAGAACTTTACTAGCCAAACTCCTATCTGATCATATTGAATGGGCTTACAGACGACCACAGGTATAATTGTTATATGGATTTGCTAATTCTAGGTCCCGTACATTAACTTTTCAATCAACTACATTTTTGTTCCTCTTAATGGCGTTTTGTGTTGGTGGTGAGGAGTATGCTGCTGGGAAGGCTTTGCCATGATTGTGTCCTTTGGTAGCCCAAACTATGTGCACATTTGTTTTTAATTCATAGGATCTTTTTTTACCTATCGAAAAATTCCTAGGATCGTTTTTCAAGTCATGAAATTTGGAAAGAAACAAAGTGTATATTATATTTTATGTGACTCTGCACCAAACAATATGTTATGCTTTTCCAAAAATTATACCTTGAGAATGATATTCTTCAACGGAATCTTCCCTTTAAGAAGTGTTAATTCTTTGCCAATTTAGACATATTGCCTTTTCACCTAAACACTGCATGTGCATGCTTGACATTTTTGCTGTAGTGAAAAATTAATTTAGTGGGATATGTATTTGTGGTAGAATTGAAGCTTGTCCTATCTTTGTTTCTTTCTTTTAATTTTTATTACTTCCAAGTGTTTCTTTTAATCGTACAACATTTTTTTCCTTGATGATATCTCTCTACAGATAATGTTTTTGAAACACAAATTCAAGTTAAGTATGATATTATGGAAGTGCCAGTTTATCTCCCCTACTTGAAGCCTCCAGCAGATAAACCAAATCCTAATCAAGGAACCGGTAAGACCTTGTATGATATAAATGCTACTTGTGTATATATATTACCTTACATACTGTTACTTCATGTTAATTTTTTTTCTTTTGTTTGTTGTATATAAGGAATATTGTGAGGTATTTTCCGTAAGTATGCAATTTCCATTTTTAAAGAATTTTCCTAATGCATTTCCCCTCATTTTAGAAACCCAAAATCCCCTTCTCCTTACAATCTTCTCGATTTCATTCTTATGTTTTTTCTTTTGTTTGTTGCATATTAAGGAATACTGAAATGGTGGTGAAATACCATTAATCTCATTATCCTTTCATTAGCTGCCATTTTGCTCTTTATATAAACTTCCTCAATATATGGCAATGAAATGCTATGAGTTTACTAGGGAACTCAACGGGTTTATTGTACCATTTAGTAGAATCTTGAATCCTGTTTATGGCAGTAAGAATAAACCCTTGGTAATATTGCAAAATGTTATGTTACAACTGATTTTGTTAATTGACTTTAATGTGTTTTCTCGACATACTGAAATTTGACCTTACGCCTTTGTAGAGCATTTTATACTTATATGTGTATGCAACTTGGTTATGTTTTTCAGTTTTTATGTTGAAAGGAAAGAATTTTCTAAGATGTAATGTACAACTTTTTTTTCTCTAATAACACAAGTCAAAAGTATTATTTTCTGAAACATTATGATAAGTTTTTTTTAGTACACATTGAATTGAACACAAACCAATGCTTGTGAGCTTTAGATTTTTTACACGAGCCCCGAATAAACAAATTTATTTTTTTCATTTGTATATTTGAGGAGGATGATGGTTTTGATCTTTCGGTTTAATCATCAAATTTCTATTCCCCTCAAACATACACAATTCTTATTCTAGAGGTCTCGAAGTATTTCAACGTTGAGATGGAGGTAAATGGAGAAAATGAGAGTAGATGATGGTTCTATATGTACCAATTATTGTATTTTGTTCTCTCAAACATTTTTTGATATCTATTTGTACTTTTTATCAATCCTTTGATAACACTAAATGTTTGCAACTTTCATAAGAACATCAGACTTGGGGCCTTTTTGAGCCCCATTTTTAGTGTAGAATGCATTTTGAAAATAGTTAATTGATGAATAATATGTGGTTAAAAACAAAGGAAAAGTTTTGGGTTTCACGTAATATTATTTTATTGAAAAAGTGTGATCGAAAAAAAGAAGAGATAAAAATGCATTTTAAAAAAATGGGGATCAAACAAGGGCTTAGAGTTTTTCGTATTTCGGTTGAATCTCTATTTTTGCCGATGGATTCTTCTCGGTTTTGAATTTAATTCTTGTGATTATAAAGAAAATGTTTATAGGTAGGTAGCCTAGAGAGTGTTTTGGACAATTATCTGTATGTAAATACATTGTTCAATGTTCATAGTCAATTTTTATAAAAAAATAAAATTGATGAAGATCATATAGGTTGAATTCTTAAGTTGTGCTAAGTTTTACTGTAGGAAGTTATTTGGGAAGGTTTTACATAAGAATACAAATAATTGTTTGGAGTTCGTCTGAGGAGAGTCAAGTTGGTTATAGATTATCACCACACACAAAAAGTAGAGAATGGAGAGTAGCTCACATTTTTAGCTCAATTGTTGTTCCTCCACCCGGTATCGACCATTATTTTACATGCTACTGGTAAGAATTCTATCTATACATCAAGACTGAAGAAGGGAGCTTAGTTTAGATTGGAATTGGATACATGAAAAGTATACGAGTCAAAACTTATAACAAATGTATAATATTATGGATTCTTTGTTGTAAGCAATTTTGTTTGTTACTATTTTCATCTGGTAGCCTTGCCTTGAAGACCATTTTTTTGTCATATGTATATATATGTACAAAGAGATTTGGGTGGAGGAAATATTCTCTGTTTAGTGTTTACAACTAACCAGTTGTATAGGGTAGTTGAAAAGATGCTCTCCACTGGATGTCACCACTTTGTACAGATATAGTTGGGGATTGCAGAGAAGTGTTGATCTGAAGCTCAATGCTAGTCCTTGAACGGTTTGTTTTATGGCACATGAAACGTTTCTTTTATGGCACATGAAATTCAAAAAATTTGCATGTGTTTCCTTTTCCGATTAGTTGTATAGCTTCAATTTCTATATCTTTTGTATCTTAAGTTTTTGATAGGACATGAAAAAATATCTTTTAAAAGAGACCAAGTAGTGATACATTAGTAAATGTTGAATGCTAAGCTTCCATTTTTTACTAATTTGGTTTCTGTTTGATTTAGTTTTAGGAATTCCTTAAACTGAATTTGTTTTGTTTTTTTTTTTGGAAAATTAAAACAATGCTTCCTTAATGAAGGTTTTCCTTTGAGCTGCAGTCTTTACATATATAGGAGGAAAGTCTATTTGTATTTTAAATACCTGCACAAATTATACAATTTTTATTATTTTTTTCTTTTTCAAGTAACTTAATTGTCCTCATTCCACATGTAAATTAATTACTTATGTTCTGAAATAATATAATTTTTTTCGTATAGCCATAGCAAACATTGAGTTAAATATGTAATTCACAAGAGTCCATAACATTTATCACACTAACATTACGGAACCCAGACTTGCCAACTAAACAATGGTACTTCTTCACATCATGCTCCTCTAACTGTGACAAATGTTTTAACAAGTTCAGATTTATTTGTTATGCAAAATTAAATTGAAGAGACATAATTCAAAATAAAGAAAGACAATATATTCATTAAATTCAAATATAAAAATTACTTCAACTTAAGTTTTTATAAAATCCTAGGCAAAATATAAGGTAACACAAAAAAGAAGCTTCAACAACAGCGGTTTCAACTTAAATTTCCATCAAATTCTAATCAAAATATACTGCCAACACAAAAAGAAGTCAGCCTTCAATAGTTTCAATAAAAATCTAATCAAAACTTATAATTTCATCTGTACTAAATTTTTTTCCAAGTAGAACTGGACTTGACCAACAATAGTGAGAAATTTAACCATTTTTTCATTTTTCAGCACGCATAAATTCTCCTTCAAGTCCTAAATCGTCTTTGTTCCCAACTCTCTTCAAACAATTTTTTCAATGTCTATTTGATAATGAAACTCTACTTTCAGATCTAGGATCTGAAATAGATTCACGTGTCATTCTCGTAAAGAAGTTGCAAGAGATGCTTATTTGTTTTTCGAATTGTTACACATAAGAGGCTTATTGCTCAGATAGTTCACAAGTTTCAACGATAAATTTCTAAAGTTTGAGTTGTTTGCATCAGTTCACTCACTCTTTGAAATATTAAGGTATTTAATTTACTTGCAATTACAAGTGGTAAGAAATCTCTTCTTTTCTTCAAGGTATTGTGTGTTAACATTGAACCCAATGCTTTTGGTACCTTCATTTTCTCTTTTAATCCATTTTTTCAAATGGATTTTGTCTGTAGTAACAGTTGTAGTAATCAACTGTTTCTTGTGAAAGACTCACATAACCTCATATTTCATGAGGTCGATGCAAGTGATTTTGATCTTTGGAGTGAGAATTAGTTTTACAATGAAACGGATATTCATGAACAAACTGATGTTGAAATGACTCATTGTTAAATCTCCTAGCCAATAAATATATCAATAGATTTTCATTAGGGGAAAATGGTTGGAGATTATTTTCAACTTGTTCTCGACGGGAACATTTTCCACGACTTGTGGTTTCTTGGCGGGATCACTTTCCATAACTTGTGTGTTCTTGTCCGGAGCATGTAGTAGATTACCAAGGAATGCATCCAGTGAAATGTCATTAGGCCTAGTTTGGTTTTGGTTGAGGTTAAAGTTAAGGTTAAGAAAGTTACCAAAGTTCTTTCCTGGTGGAACTGACGATGGTACCTGTGGCGATTGGTATTCAACAGGTAAGGGCTGTTGACTACTAAATTCACGCAGAGTGGTTATCTTGTCGAGAATAAATAGAAAATTACATCCAACCATTCTCTTAGTGAAATTCTATTGATATCTTTATTGACTAGGAGACTTAACAACAGACTATTTCAATATTAGTTTGTCCATGAATATCCGTTTCATAGTAAAGCTAATTCTCATCCCAAAGATCAAAATCACTTGACTCGACTTCACGAAATACGAGGTTATGTGGCCTTTCATAAGAAACGGTTGATTACTACAACTGTTACTATAGACAAGATCCGTTTGGAAAAATGGATTAAAAGGGAAAATGAAGGTATTAAAAGTATTGAGTTCAATGTTAACACAGTACCTTGAAGAAAAGAGTTTTTTTTACCGCACTTGCAATTAAATATTTTGATATTTCAAAGAGTGAACATCATGCAAACAACTCTAACTTTAGAAATTTACCATTGAAACTTATGAACTATTTGAGCAATAATATTTTTGTATGTAACAATTTGAATAACAAAGAATCATCTCTTGCAATTTTTTTACGAGAACGACACATAAATCTATTTCACATATTAGATCTGGAAGTACAACTTCATTTATCAATTAGACATTGAAATTTTTTTGCCGAGAGAGCTGTGAAAAATAAAGACGATTTGAAGGAGGATGAAGAAATGGCTAAATTTCTCACAATTGTTTGTCATGTCTAGTTCTGTTTGACAAAAAATTTCACTGATTAGTATAAGATGAAATTGTATGTTTTGACTGAGATTTTATTGGTTAGATTTCTTTTTTGTGTTGACAGTATATTTTGATTAGGATTTGATGAAACCAAGTTAAGCTTAATGACATGGAATTGGATGCATTCCTTCTTATTCTTGGCGGGACATTTTTCACGACTTGCGTGTACTCGTCTGGTGCATGTAGTAGATTATCAAGAAATGCATAAACTTCCATATCATTAAGCCCAATTCGGTTTTGGCTGGGGTTAAAATTAGGGTTAAGGAAGTTATCAAAGTTCTTTCCTGGTAGAATCGGCGACGGTACCTGTGGCGGTTGGAAATCCGCAGACAATGGCTGTTGACTGCTAACATCCACGCAGGGTGGTTATCCATGTTATAGCCAAAAAGTAGACCGAGAAGATGAAATGGAACTGTGATTAGTTACATGAAAATGAGTGGGGGTAGAGGAGATGGATATGATATATCTACTGTATTCTTTTCCGTTCGGGAAGATGAAAGGGGAGTTGTATATTAGTTATGTGAGGTGAAAATGATTGGGGTAGATGAGATGAAATTGGGTTTAGCTTTTCAAAATGAGTGAAGGAAGATGAGATAGAGAAATGGGTTTAGGCTACTATTGTGCTAGAGAATGTAAATGTCAAAAAAATAGTTCGGGGACTTGTTGGCTAATTGGTGGATAGGTTGAGGACTCATTTGCTAAAATTTCAAAGTGTAAACCTTATAATCTATCCATCCCAATTGATATCATATCTAGTTGTGTAATCTAAAAATGCAAACATCTTTAAGGAAATAAAAGTTTTTATTTATATTTATTGTCTTTGTTTATTGGCCTTTAGGACGATATACTTGTTTTGATCAGCTCTAAGCACTCTCCTTTTGTTGGGTGATGCCAACTTTGGTGTATTCTTTTGAGAGAGTGTTTTTGACACACTTTGTGCATCTATGATAAACCATTACAATTATGAATATACTTTCGACATTAATATATATCTTATGCTTGGAATTAGTGGATGTAAATGATGACTTTATGGTAGAACTGGCTCTCTGCATTTGTAATTTTCTATCCTCTTTGGGGTTAATCTAAGTCCGTCCTAAAATCCTGTAGTGATAGGTATTCATTTACTCGTAACAAGCCTCATGCCATTATTTTGGCATTTAGAACTTTTTCGGTAATTTTAATAGTTGATAGGCGTATCTCGGTGTCCATTTTTCCCTTATCATAAATAAATAAACAAATAACTGCTTCCTTCCGTCACCATCAACCCAAAATGAATCCAACCCATTTTTTGTTTGGAACGAAAACAAGTCCAATTTGTACGAGTTTTTTGTCATCCTCTAAAGACATAGTACTTGTGACATAGTGCACATGAAGATTTGGTCCATGTTAAATCTCTTTTAAAATACTCAAATACATTCAAAATCGTGAATGCAATAGAAATTCATGATTTTGGCAAATATTGACAAAAGTACGTTTTTCCTTGCTTCAAGATATGGAGCAAGGAGAGAGGCTGGTATTATTTTTTATTTAATTATTTTATGTTGGATAACTGGCACATGAATCTCAAAGATTTAAATAGTTAGATAGTATTTTTATTTCAAAAGTCAATTATCTAGGTGAATAACAAATAATCTTTCTTTCTCCTCTACTTAAAAGAGAGGATGGTGCCTGCACAATTCATTCTTGAAACCTCTCTTTCACACTTCAACTATTCAAGAACTGGATCTCTACTGTTCAAAAATAACTCCTATCTTAGGGTGTGTTTGAAACCCATTTTTTGAAGATAAAAATTTATAGAATAGTGATTGATGGAAGAATGTGTGGTGGAAAAGTTATGAAAAGTTTTAGATTTGTGTGTAATATTATTTTATTGAAAGAATGTGTGGTTGAAATGAAGTAAGAGAAAAAAATGAGAATGAGATAGAGAATGGGTGCCAAACATGGGCTAAATAACTATGATATATAAACACACACATACATACTTACATATGAGTTATTGAAGATAATATTTAAATGAATACGTGATTTCTTTTAAATAATTTGGCCTTTATTCAAAAAATTTGTTTTAGAAGAAAAATAGTAGTAGATCCAATAAAATACGTGAATAATNCTTAAGAAGCTAATTTGTTGCAACATGCACTCCTTGGGTCTGGTCCATTTTTATGTATTATAATTCATTTTATTGAGAATAAAATTTGAATATATGTGATTCTGAAGCTTTGTTTTACTGAACTGGATATGAGTTGTGCCATGCTTGGGATATCTTCAAATTAGAAAAAAACCTCTGATTAGAACTCGCTCTTTGAGAAATTGAGTAATAGAGAACAACGAGGAGAGTAAACAGAACGAAGTAGTTGCAATTGAGCTTCCGGCTCCTCCTGGCTGGATTAAGAAAGTGTTGTTTTCCTCCTTTTTGTAAATTTACATTGGCAAGTGTCGGAGATTATTGATTTAGTTATGAAATGCAATTATTGAAATTCCAAGTTGTGATTGACTCGATAATTGTTTGTGAAATCGTGCTGATTTGGTTAGAATTGTGGTCTTCAGCTGTAATACCATTGGTTTTGTACAAGAATTGTGAGAATTGATGTTGTTTCATTTGAGGTTCTTATATCAAGAAATTTCTTTTTTTCACTCTGTTGAAAGGAAGTTCCGTTGTGTGTTTTTTTGTTAGAATATTAAATTTTCGAATTGGTTAGTTATCTTATGAAATATGGTGAAGGTTTATTCGCTGGAAAAGTTTCTTTGTTTGCATATAGATTCATTGTTTAAAACCAATCTGAGAAAAAAGGAATTCTTGTGGTTAAATGAGGGACGTGTTCTTGCTTGGATCTAATCAGTAATCCCTTTAACGGAGGATTTCTGGTATTTAAACAGGGATGATACCAGTGGTAGGTTTTTTCCCATTCAATTTATAAGATTATTTTGCTCGAAGCATTTTGTACAACCCCAATGTATATTTGAAGCATTTTGAAAGGTTTGCCTTTTTCCCAGTCTATAGCAAATGAGGGAGTGTACTTTGCATTATGTGTTCCTTTTTTATTGGATTATGTGGGATAACTGAAGCATTCTTCCAGAATGGTTAGAATCATCTTTTTAATGGCAGTTTTCTTCGTGAGGAAGAGATGGTGTTGGATTATAATTTAGAACCATGCTGAAATTAATTTAATTCTGTGTGCGCATATCTGAATTAAAAAGTTATACATTTTTATGCTACAATTTGTTCATGTTATATGAGGTGAAAAATTGATCTTTCCTCCATGCTAATTTATAAATGTTCAATTATTGCAAGTTGTAAAATACTTTCTGGATGCAAAACATTCCAGAAAGTGAAATTTGTCTACCTATGGAAGAAAGACGGTGTGGAACTCATGAGATCCCAATTGATGTAGACAATCTCCCAGCTGAGTTTGGAGGTATAGTATATTCAACAAAAAATACATGCAGACTTTTTTAATTTTTTGTGAACTTAATATTTCTTGATGATACATAGTTGAAAATATGTTAGATGAAATAATATTGGTGATGTGAATCATATGATCATTTCACTTACTTGACTACATGTTAGTAATGTTGTTAACATGAAGACACCATCAATCTATGTCAGAAGAAAGAAGTTGGAAACATGTTTAAGAGAATAGATGTATCATTCATGTTTGTTTTTTGTGTGCCTTAACTAGCATCCGTTATGCACAGTGACAATATTTCGGTAAGAAGTGCAATCCTCTACTTGGAGCCTGTTTGGTAGAGATTAAAATCTGATTAAAATAGAAAAAGTAACCGTTATTGTTAACTTTTATTAGACGGGTGAGATCCAATAACGGTCATATTTTCATTTTGGGAAATGAGTAGTGTGTTAGAATTGCTGGTTAAATTGTCCAGATATTCGAGAATGAATCTCTTCTAGCCCTTGTTTGGCATCCATTCTTATCTCATTCTCATTCTCATTTTTTTCCCTTTCTTTATTTCAACCACACATTATTCCAATAAAATAATATTACACACAAATCTAAAACTTTTCATAATTTTTCCACCACACATTTTTCCATCAATCACTATTCTAAAAATTCTATTCTCCAAAAAATGGGTGTCAAACACCTTCCTAATTTTAAATGCTTTTGGATATAAATATACAGCACAAATCAGTAATTGGTTCTTTACTTGCTTAAATGTGTAAAGCTGGAAGGTCAAGATGAAGGTCAGCATCAGCATCCCCTTACCCGATAAAATATTCATTCTCTAACCAAAAGAATAGGAATACATGTATATGAAGATGTTAAAATGAGAATTGATGCCTGAATTTTTGAATTTAACTTATCATTTGGCTCAACTCTCCTTTATCTGACGAGGCTACCCCCAGAAAGGCAAGGAAATCCTGAAGGAGTACACGAAGGAAATGGAATCGCAAAGGCTCGAAAAATTGTACAAAGACGAGGCCAAAAAAGAGGAGTTCAGGCATGAGATCGAGGACCTCAAGGCCTAGGTTAATTCCCTAACCCTTTCCTTTTCTCTTTTCCTTTCACTTGAATAGCAGCTCCCAATGACTTTACCCTTGTGGAGCTTCAAAACCTCACTCTTTTTCCTCTATTCACAACAAAATTTCTACTATTTCTTCAAATAAGTCTTGAATTTAACATTCTACTTTTTCAATGATGGTTGAAAAGCACTAATTAGATATATGATTGAGTGTGTGTGCAAGAGAAAGTACTCAACAGTTTCTTCATTATTCCGTTTCATGATTCCCTATTTATTGTATTCTAATGCAGTTTTTTTATTTTAATTTTCCAGATGCATATGGATGATATCCCAAATTTATTGTGTATGGATTGAATATTTTCTCTACAAGGTTTGTTTATGTATTTGTTGGATTTTTCATTCTACCGAAAAAGATTGAACGCTTTTGGTATTTACTAAAAGTTGATGTATATTGCAACTTCTTGTAGTTTAAGGTTTACATATATATGCAACAATTACTTATTGGACATGGGGATGTCATAATGCTGTAACATACCTTAGTAACATTCCCTTGGCAATCTCTACTCCAGCTTTGGTGACGAGGTTAGTTCAAAGAGAAGACATCTCATTGGAGAATATTAATACCTCTCCAAAACCTAAAGACGTGGAAATCATGAAATTATCAGATAGCAACACTGATATTGAAGTGACCAAAATATTTCTGTTGTCGACATGAATTCTTAAGGTATCATGCCATGCAAAGTCCTTATTTGTTCATCAAATTTCAATAAGCCGCACTTGTATACGAATGTTCATTGTCAACTTTCAATAATATTGACCAATATTTGTTTTGACATATTTTATTGATTGTTGTGCTAAAGATTGGGTCATATCACATCTATTTGGATTGGAAGCACTTTATGTAACAATAAAAATGCTGTTAAGGATACGAAATCTGTTTTCACTTAGTTAAAAGATTTCAGCATGGTTTTGAATTTATAAATATAGTAACGATTACTATAATTTTAAATAACTTTAACTTGAAAAATGAGAGAACTCTTCAACGCTTATAAGTTGGTTTGCTAGTTCAGAGCTAAATTTAGTCAGATATTTGATACTTTGCTGAGGCACAGGGAGCCATGTTACGAACTCAAATGCAGTCTACAAGAAAAAGGAAAGAAAAGCAAGAACATTCGAATCTAAAACGTGATGGATGTTAGTCTTGTGCCTAATTTTATAGGAAGTATATTGTAATGACATTTTGAATTAATGTTTATATTAATTCACATGTTAGAATTTGTGACAATAATTTAAAGTTTCACGATAATATGAAATGTAACAAATTGTATACTCGAGGTTTGGGTATAGTGAGACACAATTCGTTATATGATCAAAATATGTCGTTCACAATTGGTATATAAAGTTGGACGTTTTATGTTGATAAGATTGTATTGTTCTTATTAAGATTTGTCTATATTTGAAAATAAGAACGATAAAGTGTTTTTGAAGCACATTGAACGGGACTGCGTGTATGACTCATTTGTGACCGCTCGGAATGAGACGCCACTCAATTATCGAACAAGTCACCAAATCTTGAGCAAGTAATGTATTTTTAATTGTTAGTTCAAGTTCTTTGAGGTACTAATGAGTAAAGTCTTAATTAGAAGATCGATCTCGGTACTTTGGGAATCTGGACGAAGTAGTTAGAGATTATATACGTGCAATGGTGGAATAAAAATGTAAATAAAAATATGNGGTACTTTGGGAATCTGGACGAAGTAGTTAGAGATTATATACGTGCAATGGTGGAATAAAAATGTAAATAAAAATATGATATTGCTTACCAATATGGTGGCTGCTAAGAACCTGATCAAGACGGGAGTGGCAGTCGGTAAGAGTGACAACGACATACTTTTCCCACCGATCATGAGCAAGACCTTTTAAGGAATGAGTAGCTATTAATGAGAGAACACATAATTTTATATCTCGACTTGCAACCCTGCAAAACTAACAAATGTATTATGCAAGAAGAAATTCTTACAAACCGAAAACGCCTGGAAACCTTGAACCGTTTTATTCATTCTGCACTTCTGCTTGCTATGATGAAACTGAAGTGTATATAGATTTTTTCTATAGTTTTATCCATGTCAAGGATTCTGTTGCTTCAAAATAAATAATCAGTTTGGTTTTAGGTTCAGGGTTTGGTGACCAAAAGAAATCCACAATGGTATTATAATATTGAAGTGCTACACTAAATTTTATGTAGAAGAAAA
>CAIGRQ010301209.1:0-13113 GCA_903798375.1 Fraxinus sp. D2006-0159
TTATAGTATAGCTTAGATGGTATTGAAGGTTACTATACATTAATTTGCATATGCCAAAAAGCTTGTGTTAAGGCCTTAAAACTCGAGAAATATGTTGTTTATTACCATGTGAGGGGTGCACATTGCCTGCTTGTTAGTTTTCGATAATCTCACCTTAATCTTTCGTCTATCTGCTTTTGAATTGGTGTATTATCATTATCGTACACACAGTACACTCTTGCCTTAGATCGTGACTTTAATGTCCTAATCAACTAGCATGACAAGATTTTCCCCCTTGATTAGCTTATATAGAAATTTGAGGCGGGTTAACAACTTTGTAAGTCAGTAGGGTATGTTTGAGCCACATTATTTTGAGAGAATGTATTCTAAAATAGTAGATTGATGAAGAATGTGTGGTTGAAAAATAAGGAAAAATTATTGATGTGATGAAAAATATGATTTTATTTAAGAATGTATGATTGAAAATGAGTAGAAGAATGAAAATGAAAATTTTAATATGTACCAAACAGGAACTAAATTATAGCTTTGTTTTACTTTGATTATTGAATTTTTATTCTAATTGACATAGTTAAGTGATTTTTGTTTTTATAAAATACTAATGGGGCAGGTCATTGGGTCCTACATCCAAAAGATTGCCTCATCTAGAATGAAGTGTATGATTCACATCAAAAAGAAAATATATATAAATAGAAAGACACAAAAATTAAAAAATGTCCACTTTTTAGTCTGTACATAATAGAAAAGGTTCACTCTTTGGCTTCTACATACTTCCACATTTATATTATCTTTGTAACATATAATTTTAGGACAGTACCCGCCAGCCTTGAGTATGATACAAGAGAATACAACAAAAAAAAAATGTTAATTGTCAGATTTAAAAAAAATAAAAAATATTATAGAAATAGTAATACATTACTGACCTTTTGGACCACAAATATGTCGAAAAAAGAGGTCCCAATTAAACCAAAGTGTAGCAATTAAAAAATAGTAAAGGTGCTTTCAGTGAGACGGATTATTCACATTTCATTTAATGAATTGTGGATTAATTGAAGGATAAGCCGTGATAGTTCAAAATATTAACCATGAGAAAATAGAAATATCTCTTATATGGTCGTAAATTTTAATTTTGTTTACATGAGCTTTCCTCTTTTATTTATTAATTTTAAAATTTCACATATAGTTTGGTTTCATATTTGAATAAATCTTACATTTAAAATTTCAAGAAAATTATTTATAAACTCAATTTTATTACAAAATAAAACCTTCGTGATTTATTTAAAATTATTTATCAAGTCAAAAAGGTTAAATTTTCCATTATGTAAAAAAAGAAATAAATCATTCATAAAACTACGAGGTATATTTATCTGCATTACTCTTATTACTTGCTAGAAATTGATTAGTATAATAGTATTCGATAATACATGTTTAAAAAATTACTATCTCAAATTTTCATATAAAATCTAGCATAGCCAAGAACCATCGATTTTTTTTTTTTTTGAAATTATAATAACGTGATGAATCGTACATTGTCAGAAAGCCCTATTATTTGAAATCACACTCGTTCTTTGAGTTATGAAGATGTTACGAGTAAAACAGAGTGAAAATTTTAGCATAACCTAAAAACCATTGATCTTTCAAAGTTGCAGTAACGTGATGAATCATACACCGCTGGAAAGCTCTATCAATCTATTTTCACATGTAAAATACGATTATTTTTTTTTTTTTATTTTTAAATCACACCCGTTTAAACACATTATGTTAAATTGGCGTCTTGTGTATCTGTAGATCGAGTTGCGGCTCCATTGAAAGTTTAGAAACAAGAATTTATCAAGGACCCATGGTCCCTACGAATCAATATCGAGTTTGTAACTTCAATATGATAAAATCATTAAAATCTTGTGTAATCTACCGACTTTCCCATTTATATGTTTTAAATTATTTTTAAATTATTATTTGATTAAATATAGTGTGGACCCTACTTTTCTACTTATATACAGATTTGATTAATTGAAAGCAAGAAAAGCAAAACAAAACAAAATCAATTATGAGCCTTAGCACAAGATAGACCCTTTTCGTGCGTGACAAAAAATCATATAGAAAAAATGTCCCACACTAATTATAAAATTAAACTATTAAAAATAATAATGACAGAAAATGGAGACAATATCCAACATCACTATAATTAAGAAGGTGTCAACACTTACTCGATCGAGCCTGTCGCACCGAACTTGTTTAGTGCCGTTTATCTTTCTTGTATGGACCACATGGAACGAGATTTACCTGATGTGCACTCACGAGTATCGGCCGCAGGTTTCTACGTCAACAAAAAAAAAAGGTAGAAATATATATTTTCTAGAATTTCCTCGAACTTGAAATATAATTGGATTTGAAAGTAAAATGATCTTATATCACATATAGAACATGAAAATATCTATTTGCTCGAAAAAAATATATTTTTGATAAAGCAAGCAGAGTTGGAAAGTAAATAAGTATTAAAATATTTTTTGTTAGATAACGTTGGAAATAAGCAAGTAGTTTATTCTGAAATTAACCTCTACTCCAATATTAAAATAAGCAATTATTTTTGTAATTATTTACAAACAACCATTGAAAAACACCCAAAGAAAGGGTAGATTTAAAGGTTTCCTGGTAAAATTAATTAGTTGTTTTTTTATTATTATTTTATTTTAGAACCTTAAATCTCTAATTTAGTACTAGCTCTTTGTCCCACAAAATGTTGGATATTTACTTACTACTTGTGTGGGCCTTGATTTTTATTCAAAAATCTTCATTGCAGGATTTTCACCTTTAGCCCTACCTACTAGGAAAGATTCACATTAATAATGGAATTGCTTGAAAAAATGAGAAATGGAGCACTTTCTTAAAATAAAAATTCTATGTTGAACGACGAGGATATGCAAGTATCCCTATCAATTTATTACGAACGATAAAGGGAAATATAGACTTTGATAGGCATATGATATAAGGAAAGTGTAACCGTGTAAGAAAACTAAGGAAAGCGTAATCAACAAATTGTTGATTTCTATAAAATATCGGTTTAAATTGAATGCCTAGCGCGCGTGTGTCAATAAAAATTCTTACAAAAATACGCAACTAGACGCCTCTTTTCTTCCTAAGGATTATCAGAAGACGAAAGAATAAATCCTTTTACCCGTTTGATAATCGAAATTGAAATTGTCAATGATAAGTATTTTATTGTATAAAAAATTGAAATGAGCCGGGCGTGATAAAATTGAATCACAACAAATATATTGGTATAGTCATTGTGTTGTTGAATGTGTGTATGTGTCAGTGTGAAGTGCCGAAAATGAAAAGCATTGCAAATCATTAATAACCTAGCTAGTATAGGACCACGCTGTGTCTTTTGGAATTCGAGGATGGTATGCTTCAAAACTTAAATGTAACAAAATGAAAACGAAATTATAAGAAATTAAACTTTATATTGGAAATCGATTATTTAAAATTTATCATACATCCCTATATGTATTGAAAGATAATATAACTTAATTAAAATATTCGCAGATAAAATGTTGAAGTCGTTCTAAGTGGCAGATGAATGATCCCCAAGAATTCGAGGATGATGTCTAAAAGTACGAAAAACAATTGGGGGAACTATTGCAATAATGAATCGAACCTTTTAGATTGGCCATATGAATTATTTTTTGTCATTTCGTTCTACTAGTGGTTACTTCTTTTGAAGATCGCACGCACCTAAAAAATTGAAGAAAATTGCACCATTAGTCCTCAATTTATTGTATATTTGCATAATCAATCTCTCACGATGAAAACTGTCAAAATAGTCATCACGACCCTCGTGGGAACATGTCTCACTTGAAATTTAAAATAATCACATAAATATTGATCTTTAATAATAGGTGCACAATTAATCCCCCATGGAAATTTTCCAATTTTTGTCAAATTAGCATGTGGATCTCATCGAAACATGCTTCACTTTTGGATCCTAACATTTCATTATAGTTGCATAATCAATCCCTCATGACAAGACCGTCTAAATTTTTTTTGTCAAACTGTCGAGTGACCCTTATAGAAATATGCTCGCTTTGAATTTCTAAATACTAATCCAAGTTGAGAAGTATTATCTAGTTTCATTGAGTTGGATAAACGAGGATCACTTGACGATTTAACATGGATTTGAACAAGCTTACAATTGTTCAAATCCTTAACATTTCTTAAACGAAAAATGGTCTTCAAATTTAGAGGCGTGGTGGGGGTTGCTTTAGCTAACAAATAACAGTGTGAACCAAGCAACTAGGTTTTTTGGGGCGGCTTGTGGGGACTCCCTACACATTTAAATGCGAAAATAACAATTGAAATTATATTTAAAAATAATTCCTAACTATTTAAATTTATAAAAAATATCGTCGATAACTCACGTAATGGCTTGTTTATAAAAATAGCGTGATGACATATATTTGATGTGAAAAATGAATTCGAAATACTCACGATTCCTAATATGCTTTGTCGTCGATGCATTATACCCTCGTAAAATAGTTGCGAATATATATTTCATTTAACTTTCTAAACTTTTAAATAAAATAGTTCAACGAGCACACTGGCGGACCCCGGGGGGCACGTGCCTCCTCTAACTTTTGAGAATTTTTTCTTTTTAATTATAAAATCATGTTTGGTAATGATTGAAATCTAAATTTTAATTTTAATCAAATTTAACAATTAATTTTAATAACGTATTTCATGGAATTCATAACTATTTAACTTTTATCAAAATTTACTAAAAATTTGATTTTAATCTCCACCAAACAGGGACATAATTACAATAAATTTGAATTTCGATAACATGCTAATTTAAAAAAATTTCCTACAATCATACCCTAATCGAATCTGCAAATTGTTTATATCATCTCAAAACTTATTTCGAGAACTACATTATTGATATATCGAATAGTCCAAACAGATATCAAAAATAGTTAAAAATACGTTAAACGTGAGTTTTAAAAAAAGACGTCAAACTCGCATTTTTTTAAAAAAAAAAATCAAATATTTTATTAACATTTATTATTTTTTACAATGATAATTTTCATCATTTTATGGAATCAGACATCAAAAATTTTCGAAATTTTACATCTGAAAAAATCATATCCCATGTAAATTTTCGAATGTGAATTTACATGAGATATGATTTTTTTGGACATAAATTTTCGATTGTAAAATTTTTTTTTAACTTTTTTGCAAGTTCGATTGTGCCCTCTCTAACTTTAAAGTTTGCGTCCGCCCCTGAACAAGCATGAGAATGGAATTAACTTTTTAAACTTTAAAAAACGTGTTTAACAAGTTTCTAGAAAGGGGAAGGAAGCTTCAACTAAGGTTGATAATAACATGTCTTCAGACGCAAACAATTTTGTCTCCCCTTCCATTTTCATCAGATATCAGACAGAGATGGTCTGATGATTACATTACAAATACAATGTTAATTCCAATATTTGTATTTTATTGTTCAATTATTTGACCAATTATCTTTGTTTAACAATGGGACCTCAAATCCATGTAATACATTCTTATAATTAATTCACTCTTTGATTATCATTTTCTGTCTAAAAAATCTATGATAGTTTTTTTTTTTTTACGTTTAAATATTTTTAATTAAGTTATAAGACGAGTGAGTCGGACAAATACGTCAAATGTTCGTGTCAAAGTACGCTTTCATTACTGAAAATAAGAAATTAAGAAATGCATGTACAATATCGCCATTCGATTTGTTAGTTTAGTTTGTATAAGATGAAAGTGAATTTATGGTATATATAAATTTCAATCATACTGCATTTACATCATATGTTACGCATTGATTTACATTCTTCCGTATTGCATGATCTACACCATTGATTTCGCCCCACTCTTCCCATCAATGAACCGATTCCCCCCCCCCCCCCCCCCCCCCCCCCCCCCCCCCCCCCCCCCCCCCCCCCCCCCCCCCCCCCCCCCCCCCCCCCCCCCCNCCCCCCCCCCCCCCCCCATCCCCCATCTCATCCCACCCCACGTAGGGGAATGTCATGTTAAATGTACACCGTGAATGTCTAGCATTATTCTATAAATTTATGCTATTGGTCTTTGCTTGCATTGTAAGTGGGACTATGCAAGCAATGATCACAAAGGCTTAAAAAGTGGTGGCCACATATTTCTTTACTTAAAGACAGGTATTTTTGCATTATTTCTTGAAATATGGTGGCTATCCAATCAATTGCTTTGGTTTTTTGAGGAATTTAGTCCCTGGTAGAGATTTTTGCTAGTAGACTTGAAAAATAAAAAAATCGAAGAATGTATGTGTAAAAAGTAGAAAAAGTTTACGAGTCCTGGTGTACGATTATTTCACAGGGAGAGTTTATAGTGAGAATGAGTTTTAGAACATGGGGACCAAACTTAATATTGTAATGGAGTGAAACATGATATATTTATTTATATTATATTCAAGGTAAATAAAGGTTAAAACTAGAAAATTCTGCTCTGCCAGGCCTGGTAAAGGCCTGGCAGAGCTCATTGTGAGAGATGAGGTGGGTCCTCGGGACCCGCCTCATTAAAAAAACCCCTCCCCCAATGAATATCACCCACCCACCCCATGAGAGGTGGGCTCTGCCAGACCTTTACCAGGTCTGGCAGAGTAGCATTACTCTTTACAAAATTATTCGATATAAAGAGAGACCCAAAAATAATACTAAAATGTTGGTAAATATTTGGTAGACTCTTAACAAGTTTAAAATGAACCTGAAATCAGAATGCATACTTGGTTTAATGAATCTAAATCCAACCATGAAACATATGTTGTATAAAAAATTAAGCCTGGCAAGATGAAAGCTATCTACTTCACTCTAGTAGTGTGCAGTGTGCACTAAACAGGTCTTATATGTGGAGCTAATAGAATATATTGGACTACAGTTACTAAGAAATGAGTAAAATTTAAGTAACAATCAATGGCAGTCGACCTACCAGATTCAACACACGATGAAAACGATGCTAAATTTTATCCATCATCCTATCCGAATTCAATGTGTACCAAACATGTTCAATAAATGGAGTTAATGGGGATATATGGAGATGCAGAATCAACAAAATGAAAACGAAAATATTAAAATCTTATTCATTATACTATCCATGTTCAACGTGTACCAAACATGTCCTATATATGGAGCTACAATTATTAACATGCAAGTATTAAGAGATAAAAAAAAAAAACTATGACGATCTTAGAACCAGATTCATCACAAGAGCTGTATGATAAGTGTGTTTTATACACTTATTTATGGCACGAAATATGGATAATTATTGGTAAATATATTGAAAAATGGCTTAATTCTATAAAATATGTTTTGTAAGATAACATTGATGAACATGGTAGAATTTAGGAGAAACAAGTGAAAAAATGCTAAATTGAAGTAAATCAAAGTTTAAAGACCAAAGTGCAAATATTCAAAACATGAATCGGAAAATGAAACGAAGACGTGAAAGAGTTGAAGACCAATTTATCGAAGACATGAAGTATTGGAAAAAGAAGAAGAAGAAGAAGTGAAAAAAAAGATCATGAAATGAGAAAACGGAATTCGGAGATCAAAATGAAAAGAATGAGATTTCACTTGAAACATGATATTACGTAGTTATTCTCTCCATGTGGTCGCGGGCATGATTCAGTGAATTCCAGGGTTGAAATCCATTGAACTATGCTATAGCATGATTTTGTACTATGCTATAGCATAATACATTTCCGGAGGAAAAAAAGTCGATTTCCTTATTTGAATAAAACTCTTATGAAAACAATGTTAGGAATTTTTTAAGACCTAGGGCTATCCATAATGATAACGCATTTAACACATTTTAAGAGATTTTGGGAGCATGGAAGGAGGCAAGAAACACGGAGATCGATTCAAAAACTAGAAGATTCAATTTAAATTTTATTTGGGTGGTGTCTATTTTCAATATTTCTTTTATTCTCTTTCTCATAACATATTAGACTAGTTTTCTTTGTGCTAGGAGAATGATGAACTGTGTAATATAAATTTTTTATTTTTAGTTTTACATACTCAACATTGAAAACACGTTTTTGGATATTGAATTATTTATGATTTTCTTTTCTTTACAATTATTGTGCACGGTAGTTGTGTGAATGTGGTGACCTATTTCATGCATTTGAAAGAAAAGAAATATGTTCGACTTATATAAATTGTCATATGGTTCAATATGGGATATAAATATACCGTTATACTCTATGTGAATCTTTAAGTATTCATAAAAATTCATACACTCTTGTATGTTCGCATCTGTCATAAAAAATATAGTCGGATCATATATTAAAGTAAGTTTTAACATTACTCGAGAGAAATCGTTAAATAAAATAAGAATATTGATTCGTCAAAATTCAATCGTATTGTCAAAGTGTAGAACTGAGGGTCCGTTTGATAGCCTGGAAAATGGGTGGAAAAGGAAAATATTTTCTAACTTTAACCAATTAAGGGTGTTTGATAGCACAAATTTTCTTGACAAAATGTTTTCCACCTTTTTCTAGGTACAATCCTTTGATGCACAAAAACTTGATTTTGTTTTTCCAACTATTTGGTGAGAAAACATTTTCCATCTTTTTTTTTTATTTGCAATGAGAAAAAATTCTAGATACAATGGTAAAAAAAAAAAAAATCACTTTTATTGACAACTTCCATGCAAAACAAAGTCAAACGAATGATATTCTGTATGGTAATTTTTTTTTTTTTTTTTACAATTGGAACAAATTTTAAACCCAATGGTAGAATAAATTATCACTTTAATGGACAAAGTTCATAAAAAAACGAAGCCAAATGGACACCAAACTTTCAACATTTTCCATGAAAAATTATACCAATCAAACACAATTAATTACAATTCTCAGTAAAACATTTTCTAGGAAAATCAATTCCCTGTAAAATATTTTTTTTCCACCCATTTTCCACCCTCCACCCTTGCGATCAAACGGACCCTAGGGTTAAAAATGATTATTGCATGAGAATTCGAAATTCTAGTGCGTATATCATTTATTAAACATGTTAATTTGCATTTAGTATAATTGTATCTAATTTAATTAATTTACTCATAATTGCATAAGCAAATTATTTTAGTTATAATTTTGTCACAAACAAACAAACACATCACATTATTCTTGTTTTGATTAAGGTCGCGATAATTAAAATTGAACTAATCAATCTTTATAGGACGATACTTGGACTCAAAATCCACTTTATTACTTTTTAACGAATCGTACACTTACAGTGATTTTAATTCGAAATATATTTTCATGAACAATGTAGACAACAACGAAGTTCTAAGGACAAAACTAACTCGTCTGCTGAATCCATCGACTCAATACAATCAACAGTCTAGAGGAAGTTTCTTTGAAAGGATCCCGAGGCAAATCTGGAAGTCAGACCTGCAGCCATGTTTTCAGCATCTAATTTAACTTTTTGTCTTCCTGCAGTCAAATCATTTTCCCGATCCCAAGGTTTCCACGGATGTTTTCCCTCCCAGTCCTCTTTCGCTGATTCCTGCTTCGACTTTTTCTTTGAACTGCTCTTGGCTGATTCTTTATGCTTTTCAACCAATGACTTTGATCGTTTTGCTTTATTATACTGGTCCACCAATTCAGCATCTGTATTTGCTGTTTTCTTTTCATGCTCCTTTGAAGCAATTGCAGTAGCCTCGTTGTAGGCTTCCAAGTAACTGCCACAAATATCTCGGTTTCAGAAATCAAAGTCTAAAACCATCCTGCACATTAGCTACATAAAATTTCACATACTTCATTTTTGCTCTCTGAGCCTTTTCCGAAGGAGTATCGGTCCAGGCACTGGTATCACCTCGTCCTTCTTTCGAGCTCTTGCTAAACCGTGTCGACTGCATTGTCATACCAGGCTGAGAAAGATAAATTTATCAGATTGACTGAACAAGTCATGAACAACTAAGTAGTAAACTTTTGATACGGAAAATAATAATTTTCAATGCTTTTCAGCTTTTTTAATTAGATTTGCAGATTATGAACACATTTAATTTCATTTTTCTCATCATAACGCTTATAACCTGAAAAGGAACAAAACCAAAATAATAGCGGCATTGGGATGTTTATTAAACGACTTCAAAAATTTAATCAGTGCCCCTGAATCACGTGAGAAACAAAAACAGGGAGTTCATAACATTTCTGACATGAAACTACATCTCTTACTAATGCTTATTCATATCCTGCAGGCTGCTTCATCTGAGCCTATTCTACAGCAGCAAGGACAAGAAATTTTGTTCGGCTGGGAGTAATACTTCACAATTTACTCCCGAGTTTAGTAGAAAATTAACAATACGCGCCAATTTACTCCCGAGTTTAGTAGAAAATTAACAATACACGCTTTCACATTCTGTTTCATTAATAAAAGATTATTTATTTTAAAAGTAACCATTACCTTAACTTTGACCGATAAAAGATTATCTGTTATAAAACTCAATTATTTACTCATAATTAAATTTACATAAATAAGTTGACTATTTGAGCTTGGCGAACACAAAAAGGCTTTAATGAAAGTAACTCTTTACGTTATAACAGTAAGCAACTTATTCCTCTCCAACGTTTAGAAATAGAAAGAAGTTATGTTGAACTTGTGAGCTTTTTAAGCTTAGACAAACATGCTGCTCTTAATCCAAGATGGGGAACCAGAAAGGAAAAAGGTAACGAACGGCTCATGTGAACAGGTAACTTTTTCAATGCATAGTTTTTTTTCAGAGGGAATAAATAGACGAGGGGCAGGAGAAAAAAACATAATTGACCAACCCTTACTTTTCTTTCAGGTGGTAATGTTGTCATCCATTCTTCTCTTTTTGGCGCGACTTTAACATCCATCTCAGCCAAGAGTATGTCATCACCCTCCATGGATATACCTGCAACCAACAGTAATCTGGTTTTCACATTGAGATCATAATTTCCTTAAAATAAAGAAACATTTCCGTTGCTGAAATATACAGTAGAGAATCCGAACTCCCTACTATGAATGGTCGGTAAGTTAAAGTAGTAAAGAAAGGATACACAAGTTGGACACCAAAGGGTAATCCCCCTTTTTATTTATTTGTATTACAAAGAGAATGAAGAAAAAAGTTGGAAGGCTGAAATCTAAGTACCTACTTCAAAAAATATAAGAAAATGAAGGGAATAAAACATTAAGAAATGGGGTGCACAGGTTAATGTGATATTTTCTCTCTTTCAAGTGAAAAAATTACTTATTTTGAAGTTGCTTACCTTAGTGACAAAGTTAGTAAATTACCTATTTCCAACTTTAACCAGAAATTATTTATTTACTTAAAAGTTGAACTTTGCAGGCTTAGCCAAAAATTGTAATTTTGAGTCTAATAAAAAATGCCTCCTGTTTTCAAGAAATCGAGCAAACATGACCCATCACACTATAATCCCTCGGTTTTTGGTAGCTTTCAATCCTCACTAGTATCTATTGAGATTGTTTGTTCTTCTATGAGCTTAGAAGCTTGAATAGAGTAGATCAAACCACAACAACTGAATTATGCCAGGATCAAATTTTGATTCTTATAATGTTCTTTCTAACATGCATTTGTGCTTGAGAGAGAGAGAGAGAGGAGGATGGGGGAGTCAAACAAGACCAATCACATTAAAAGTTGGCAACATATGCAAACCTTGTAAACGTCTCCATTGTGCAGCCTCTCGCATGGCTTTCAATTCTGCCTACAGGATTAAAATATTTCGTGAGGGAAATTATAAAGAATCGTTTAAGCTCTAATTAGACCATAACTATTCTAAAAGTGTACCTTAAATTCCTCTTGTTCTTCCTTGCGAGTTATTTTCTCGTCCAGCGCTTTTCTCTAACAGAAAACATATTTTAATATACCCAAAATCATATACAAGCCATTTAAACTATGCATAAATTTACATTTAGGACATTAATCATATTAGATTCCAGGAAATAGTTTCATATAATCTCGAGCCTACGGAAATCCCAGAGTCTTCAATGCATAAGAATAATAATGGATCATAATAATCTAAACCCACATAACCAGTAGCCACTCCTCATCTATACCACAAACGCATTATTCAATTATGAATGCATAGAAAGAGAGAAATTAAGCCCTTGTTTGACAACCATTATTTCAAAACTATTTTTCTACATACTTTATTTTCAACCACACATTCACACAATAAAATATTCTGCACGTAAACCCAAAACTTTTCCCTATTTTTTAACCACACATTCAAAAAAAAAAAAAACCACTATTCAAAACTCCATTTTACCTAAATAATGGTTGTCAGACGCAGGCTAAGTGACAGAGGCCTATTGAACTCAATTAGAGTAACTATTCCCAAATCTAATCTAAACAAACTATAATTGATTAGAATGCTAGCCCCAGCTGAATATACCTTGCCATGTACTCTAATGCCAAAAGTCCATGGCAGGATTAAAATAGCAAAATTTGGTGATCAAAGGCATTTCTTTAGCTACATGAACTGAACTTCAATATTAATTACAATACAGAGAACTCTTTGATGTAAAGTTATCATGGAATAACTACTTATTTTTTTATTGAGTTAATATTCTTAGAAACTGTGTGAAAACTTATTGAACGAAACAGAAGGGTAATGGAAAGCTTCTTATATTAACTAGAAGCTTCAATAATTTTAAACACTCACCTTATCTGGATCTTGCAAATCTTTAAAAGCTTTGTTCAATTTAACGAATGCTTGATGAGCTTGTGGGTGAGAACATTTGTCAGGGTGCACCATAAGAGACAATTTCCAGTACCTAAGAAGAAACCATATCATCAATAAAACTAACTGCACATCATAAAATAGAAAAATTAATAAAAAAACATGGACTAAAATAATAAATCNTGTCAGGGTGCACCATAAGAGACAATTTCCAGTACCTAAGAAGAAACCATATCATCAATAAAACTAACTGCACATCATAAAATAGAAAAATTAATAAAAAAACATGGACTAAAATAATAAATCATTTTCAGTCAATTAATATGGCAACATTAGGCATCAGGGCACACTACACTAAACCAATTTAACTAAATAAAAAAGGCAATCCATTAATTACA
>CAIGRQ010301304.1:0-13481 GCA_903798375.1 Fraxinus sp. D2006-0159
GAGTGGTTCGATTTAGGCCATTTTTGACCAATATAAAAATCTAACAATTCACAAGGCTTTGATAAAATATAAAATTTGGGTTCTTGGTATGAGTTTTGAGCTTTAGCTTTAGTGGCATGTGCTTATTGTTTTGCCCTCTTTTAAGAAAAATGTTAGTGATGAACAAAATGTTCAGATCAAACCAAATCGAAAAAACTGACCGTACTTCATCACGTCTGTTGAAAAAACTCTTTCAAGATCAAAAAATGAAATTGTTTGATGAATTATTTGTGTTTACACAAATAGAGGAAAATCCAATAAACATTAATGGAGTATTAAACGGTTAATACTTAATAGTTGTTTGTAAAAGTGGATTATAAAAGTTTTGCATAATCCATCATTTATTATAGGGGTATGCCGTCAAATTTCCTACAATTAATTTAGGGAATTATTGCTAATACTTATTAAACAATCTTTTGTATAAGAATAAAATATGATTTGACTATATTTTTTTTTCTAGTTTGGACTTGTATGATTTTGATGATTGATAATTTGAACTTGGTGTTAATTTTTTATTTAGATATTTATTGCGAATTTATGGATATGGTGCAAGTCTGAAAGTTTAAGGGTGTGTTTGATGGAAAGAATGTATTTTTAATAGTGATATGATGAGAAATGTGGTTAAAAAGTAAGAAAACGTTATTGATGTGATATAAAATATTATTTTATTGAAAAATGTGCAGTTGAAAATGAATTTTGAAAGAATATGTGTCAAACAGAGGCTAAGAAATGAAACTAGAACCGAACAAAATTAAATCAAATCAAATCAAACCATAACTGAACTGAACTGTTCAGTTCGATTTGGTTCCATATCTTAAAAAAAACCATTTTGTTCCATTATTAAAAAATCATTGGTTCATAATTCGATTCAGTTATTTTGAAATCAGAAACAAATGGAACTATGTCAAACTCTAGAAAATATCATTAGATGTAATTACTTTAGGAGGTGTCTTTAATTAATATTTTAATATATTGTAAATTCTAATAAATTTCGTGAATTTGAATAGATTTCCATAAATTCCATAAAAATCTTATTAAAAATGGCAAAATTTCAAAAGATTTCATTATATATTTTTTAAGTTTGAAATCCATCCAATCTTTTTAAAATTCTATATTAATAAAATCCTTATAAATTTACTAGTTACCGATGATACCTAAATTTGAATAGATTTCATTAAAATCTTAATTGCACACACCTAAATTTAGAAAGATTTTTAAAATTTATCAAAATCTCAGTTGAGCAGTGAGCACACCTTAGAGACTAATCACTTAAAAAAGAGGAAATAATTTCATTAAATATTAGACCATATATCTATATAAGTTAACTGTTGAGTTCTATGTAATTTTAAAAAAACTGGACTTCCTTTATTATCGAGTGACTCAATTCATTTTAAAGATGACAACATGACGAGTGGTGTCGGGCCCATCCTCGCCGACCTAAAATTTCCGAAGGCGGGACATGATTAAAAGAAATTTGTATGTCCCCGTCTCATTTACTTTTTTAGCCTGTGTTTGGTAAACATTCTTTCAAATTTTCTTTTTCTAATACTCACTTTCAATCATATATTTTTCACGTAATTTCAAAATTTTTCCTAAATTTTAAGTACACATTATTCAAAAACCCATTCTTAAAAAAAAAATGACTGTCTAATAGGACTTTTTTTTAATATTTATTTTAATACGTTATAAATTTAAAACATAAAATAAAAATGAAGAAGATGGAAATCAAAAATTTCTTTGGAAAACCAAAAGGTCAAGTGTGTCCATTGAACTCATTCCTTCTGCAAATTCATCCTCCCATCTCGGAAAAAAAACGACCGTCAAATAGGACTTTTTATTTTAATACGTTATAAATTTAAAACATAAAATAAAAATGAAGAAGATGGAAATCAAATTTTCCTTTGGAAAACCAAAAGGTCAAGTGTGTCCATTGAGTTCATACCTTCTTCAAATTCATTCTCACCTCTCGTAAAAATCCTTTATTTCGGAATCAAGAATTTACACCTTTATCCCTAGTTTGGCTCCAATATTTCTCATTAAATTATAATTCATTTTTTTTTATTCTCTTTCCTTATCAATCATATATTTTTCAATAAAATAATATTATACGTAAATTTAAAAAAATTCATTTCTTTTTTAACCACGCATTCTCAAAAAAATTAATATTCCTTTCGTTACAATGTGAACTAATGGAAACAAACACGCTATTAAAAAATGGATGGATATTAATAAATTTTTTTGATTAATCATTTGATCATATGATTTTATTGAAAAATGTGTAGTTAAAAATGAATTTTGAAAGAATGTGTGTCAAACAGGGGCTAAGAAATGAAACTAGAATCGAACAAAACTAATTCAAATCAAATCAGAACCGAACTATTCAGTTTGATTTGGTTCCATATCTTAAAAAAAAAAAATCATTTTGTTCCATTATTAGAAAAATCATTGATTCATGATTCGATTCAGTTCTCCTGAAATTAGAAACAAATGGAACTATGTCAAACTTCTAGAAAATATCATTAGATGTAATTACTTTAGGAGGTGTCTTTAATTAAGATTTTAATAGATTGCAAATTCTAATAAATTCCGTGAATTTGAATAAATTTCATAAAAATCTTATTAAAAATGGCGAAATTTCAAAAGATTTCATTATATATATTTTTTAAGTTTGAAATCCATTCAAACCTTTTAAAATCTCTATATTAATAAAATCCTTATAAATTTACTAGTTACCGAGGAAACCTAAATTTGAATATATTTTTATAATCCATCAAAGTCTCAGTTGAGTACAGCTTAACTGTTGAGTTCTATGTAATTTAAAAAAATGGACTTGCTTTACTATCAAGTGACTCAATTAATTTTAATGATAACAACATGACGAGTGGTGCCAGGGCCATCCTCCCCGACCTAAAATTTCCAATGGCCGGACATGATTAAAAGAAAATCTTTATGTCCCCGTCTCATTTACTTTTGTATCCTGTGTTTGGTAGACATTCTTTCAAACATTTTTTTTTCTAGTACTCATTTTTAATCACACATTTTCACAATAAAATATTTTTCACATAAATTCAAAAATTTTCCTAAATTTTAACTACGCATTATTCAAAAACTCATTCTTAAAAAAAATGACTGTCAAATAAGACTTATTTTTTTTTAATTTTATTTTAATACGCTATAAATTTAAAACATAAAATAAAAATGAAGAACATGGAAATCAAATTTTTCTTTGGAAAACCAAAAGGTCAAGTGTGTCCATTGAACTCATTTCTTCTGCAAATTCATTCTCCCATCTCGAAAAAAAAATGACCGTCAAATTGGACTTTTTTTTATATTTTAATACGTTATAAATTTAAAACATAATTTTTCTTTGGAAAACCAAAAGGTCAAGTGTGTCCATTGAGTTCATACCTTCTGCAAATTCATTCTCACCTCTCGTAAAAATCCTTTATTTCGGAATCATGAATTTACACCTTTATCCCTAACTTGACTCCATTATTTCTCATTAAATTATAATTTTTTTTTTCTCTTTCCTTATCAATCATACATTCTCCAATAAAATAATATTACACGTAAATTTTAAAAAAATTCCTTCCTTTTTTAACCACGCATTCTTAAAAAAAATTAATATTCCTTTCGTTGGAATGTGAACTAATGGAAACAAACAAGCTATTAAAAAATAAGTATCCCTTTCATTGCTTAGCATCTACTGAATTTTTGATACGAGAGAGAGATTGGCCCTGTTTGATTCAAAATGTAGTCGGCAGACTTTACCTTTTTTCTCTCTCTCTTTAATACTATGCCCCATTCCTTTCCTACAAAAGATGAACTTGGTGGGAACTGGGAAGCTCTCTTTGTACTAGTTGACTCCTCGAGTCTTCGTCAAGGAGATTCCTTCTGCTTTACTTAATGAGAAATTTACTCATTTTTTTTATTATTTAAGGAATCTTTTTCAAAGTCCGTACACTTCTGTTGTCGTTTGTAGGGACGTTTCCTTTTTTCTTTGAACTTCATTCATTCCAATGTGAAACCTCCATAGCTAAGTTATCGTGTCATTTGTGGTATAAATTCGTGCATGATTAAAGTTTTGTGGTATTTGATAATTTAGAGTTGAGGGAGAGATGATGGGCACCGTGGAGAAGAAGCAAAAAAAAGTTAAAGGTCAAGGACTGATAGATTTGGTATTTTCTTGGTCTACAGCTGCTGTGATGAACAAGGATCTTTACAAGAATAAGGTTTGTTTACTGCAAATCTCTCCTTTTGCATTTTGATTTAAATCGTATTGGTAAAGTAGATTGTAATGTTTCAGGCCTGCTCTCCCAATGGACATTGGGGGGCAGGAGATCAATTTCATGTTATGTTTTGCTTGATTTTATCTCTCTCAAAATCTCTCTAAAGAATATGTATGTTGACAGGTTGATCAGATTCCGGAGACATTCTCATCAGCAGAACATTATTTCCGGTCATTCATCAATCCACTTGTTGAAGAAACACATGCCGATCTGCGCTCTAATTTCACAACTCTGAACTACGCACCTCTACGTGAAATATATGATGTCAAACCGCATAAAGATTTTCGGCTTCCCAATAATTTGTTGTACACCATAACATTGACAAAATTGAGTGACAAGGAGAAAGACGAAGCATATGAACTCGAGGTTGGAGATTTAATCGCTTTGACAGATGCAAAACCGAAATGTGTTGATGATCTGGACAGGCCTAAAAGATCTTATACTATTGCTATAGTTCAAGGCATGAAAGACGATGGTTCGTTCAGAATTCCAGTCCTGTCTTCGAAGCCTATCGTGTTTGAGAAAGCAGAGGGTGGAAAGAGGGACAAACTTTTTGCTGTTTATCTTACAAACTTGACGACAAATATCCGCATATGGCAGGCATTGCATCCAAACCTGACCGGCGAAAGTATGAAGATAATTAATTCAGTGCTGAAAGTCGATGCAAAGGTAGGATCTCTTTCTTGATTATTACATAACTGATCACTGATCAGATGATATATATGTTATGCTATTTTTAAAGCTATTTTTTTAGAAAGTAAGGGATTTTAAAATCCATTAAAATTTAGGCGTCCTCAACCGAGGATTTCAAGGTTAAAAATATATATAACAAAATCTTTTGAAATTTCTACCATTTTTAATGAGATTGTCATGGAATTTTTGGTAATCTATTCAAATCCACGAAATTCATTAAAATTTATAATCTTTTAAAATCCATCAAAACCTTAGTTGAGGATACTCCCGTAAGTTTAGACTTTACTTTCAAATGATAAGTTTTGTTAGTGAAAAGAGCAACTTCGAAAATAATGTATGGTAAAATGAGTGATTTAAAAGTAAGTTTAACGAACTTTTCGAATGACCAAACATGCTCTATATATTGAAGCAAACTCGATAATTTATACAAATTAATTAACTGCATGTATGCAGGCAGAAGAAAATTGTTCTCTATGTTCAGCTGTGGAAAATAGGAGTATTCATATATCAAGGTTAAGGAAATTCATTGGCACTTTAGGTATGGATGATTCACAAGGAGCTGCTATCTTAAATTGTATTGTTACAAGAGAATGTCATCATCGAAATGATGTGAAACTAATATGGGGTCCTCCGGGAACTGGGAAAACAAGAACAATTTCGTCGTTATTATTCACACTGTCGAGGATGAAATGTAGGACATTGACTTGTGCACCAACTAATGTTGCTGTTATAGGAGTAGCAAAGAAATTACTGAGTTTGCTAAGTGGTACACTATTATACGATACGTATGGACTGGGAGACATAGTTTTATTTGGTAATGGCGAACGAATGAAAATTGACGACCATGAAGATCTTTATGACGTGTTTTTAGATTACCGTGTATCTGTGCTTTATAGATGTTTTGCTCCATTTTCCGGGTGGACGGCTAGTATAGTCTCACTCACAAGCTTGCTCGAAGATCCCGAAGAGCAGTATCAACAATACTTGTTAAAAGAAAAGCAAATGCAGGAAAAAGATGATGGTGATGATGATAGTGACGCTAGTGACGATGATGACAATGAGGATCAGACGCACAAGATTCGTTTTGGAGAAGGAAAAGGGAGTGGCAGCAAAGAAACAGAGACTGACAATGGAAAAATGAAAGATACACTGAGAAAGAAATATATGAAGGAAATCTTTCGTACCTTGAGGGAAAACAAGAAGAAAAAATCAAAGCAACGAGAGTCCTCGCAAAAAAGAAGTCAGTTGAAAAGTGATAAACGAAAGGACGAGAACAAAAAAATGAAAGAAAGTGAAAGGGAAGAAGGTGTCGTTTCATGGACATTTGAGGAATTTATGACCAAGAAATTTGATTCATTAAGAGTGCAGGTAATGAATTGTGCTGAAGGCCTGTACACACATTTGCCGAGTTCTATTCTCAAGCTGGAAGTAGTACAAAACATGGTTAGAGTTCTTGAACTGCTACAAACTCTAAAAACTTCAATCCATAATGTTTCTGTTTCAAAAAAAGATTTAAAACAAGCCTTAAATGGAAAGGGAGAAACAGGAACAATGAAATTCAGTAATTTATATAAGACCAGATTAGAGTGCCTTGAAATACTGAAATTCCTTCGAGACGGATTCTCTGTCCCACAATTCACAGAAGACTACGAAATTAAGAATTTTTGTCTACAATGGGCACGCTTAATTTTCTGTACTGCCTCGAGTTCAGCAAAATTGCAAAGTGGTGAAATGACACCATTTGATTTAGTAATCATTGATGAAGCCGCGCAGCTAAAAGAATGTGAATCCACTATCCCCTTACAGCTCCCTGGTCTTCGCCATGCTATACTTGTTGGAGATGAGAAACAACTTCCTGCAATGGTTCAAAGCAAGGTTTCGTAATCCTTGTTAGCTCATTTACTATTCGTTAAAATTTAGAATGATGTTCATTCTTAATTGTATCTTGTTTGGTATGGGCAGATATGTGAGAACGCTGGTTTTGGGAGGAGTTTATTTGAGAGACTAGTGATATTAGGATACAGAAAGCAGCTTCTTGGGGTTCAGTACAGGATGCATCCCTCAATAAGCTTCTTTCCGAATAAGGAGTTCTATGGCAAACAGATTAAAGACGGACCAAATGTCAGGGAAAGTGCTTATGGAAGGCGCTTTCTTAAAGGAAACATGTTCGGCTCCTACTCATTCATTGATGTGACCAGTGGGAAAGAGCAATTTGATAACAGGCATAGTAGGAAAAACATGGTCGAGGTGTTTGTTATTGCAGAAATTGTATCTAACCTCTATAAAGGTAACTGTAGCTATCTACCTGTTAATCTCACCAAGTATTGTTTACAGAAACTTCGTAAGGAACATGGTAGAATCTATTTTTGGTTTATTCTAATTGTTTCTCATTGTATACCTTTTCACAGAATCCCTTTCCTCAAAGCAAAAGGTTCGTATTGGTTGCTTATCACCGTACAAAGCACAAGTTTTTGCAATTCAGCAAAAACTTGGTAAGACGTATAGCACAGATGCAAACGAAAAGTTTTCAGTAAATATTCGCTCTGTTGATGGTTTTCAAGGTGGTGAGGAAGACGTGATAATAATGTCTACTGTTAGATGCAATGGGAATGGATCAGTGGGTTTTCTTTCTGATTGTCAAAGAGCAAATGTGGCTTTGACTCGAGCAAGGTATTATTTATATAGCAGAAACTATTGCATGTAAAAAAACAATATATACCTTATTTAAATGCAAAAATGGCTCTTTCTTTAGGTACTGCCTCTGGATATTGGGCAATAGTTCAACTTTACTAAAGAGTGGCTCTGTTTGGAAGAACTTAGTTCAACATTCCAAGAATCGGGGTTGCTTTTATAATGCTTTCGAGGACAAAAATATGAAACAAGCAATTACTAGTGCCTTGGTTGAGATTGGCGAGCTTAATTTGTTGTTTGACACAAACTCCTCGTTGGTTCAAAATGCAAAGTGGAAGGTACGCTGCTATTTATCTCTACCGACAAGCTTCTTTTGATACTTATAAAAAATGACAAATCTACTTCATATCTTGTAACCTGTAACTTAGATTCAAGTACACATTTCTAGCCTATTTAATAAAGAGGATCGGACGGCACCGATCAGTATTAAGGAAGAAAAGATGCTAAAATCTTGTTAATTACTCTGTCTGTTCATGTCTTGTAGTGTGTAGCAAACATGCAGTCCTGGTATATGTGTCCAAATATCTTACTCTCGTATATTGGCAAAAGTCACTTACCGTTTAACCTTTTGTTCTTCAATTTCATGGTAATGTGGAGTTTAAATCAATGAAGTATGCATAGGGACACAAAACATCAAACGAATATAACATAGTTGTTTTTCTTTCAGTACCAGACTACAACTAACTAAACTAATTCATTCGAAGAGATAAATTATGTTCTTAAATAGCGTGAAGGAGTTGCTTTTCTGTTAGTATTTATAATACCTGAAGTTTTTTATATGTCCAGTATATGCATAGGAGTCTTTGCTTCGTTAAACTCACTGATTATACCCCGGGTTTTGTTTATGACAGGTTTGTTTCACTGATGAATTCTCAAGATCCATGTCTAAGATTCGAGACATAGATATTCGTAAAGAAGCACTTTCTCTTCTGGAGAAGCTATCAAGTGGCTGGCGTCAGCTGCACAAACATGAACTTCTCAGCCACTTGGATGGCGCCTCTTCTCAATTCTTGGAAATATATGATGTCAAGGAGTCATTCAAATTGATTTGGACTGTAGACATTCTCAGGGAAAATTTGAATGACATTCAAGTCATCAAAATTTTGAATGTTTTGCCAAGTTCTGAGATATTAAAGTCGGCCAAAAAACTTGACGAGCTATTTGGGAACTATACGGTTACTTATATGAGTCGTTGCGTGTGCAAGCGCCTTGAAGGGTATGTGATTTCTCTCTCTCTGTGTGTGTGTGTTTTTTTTTTTATTTTTGATATTGCCAATCAATAAATTGAATAACTTCTTCAACAAACTTATATCTGTGTTGCTATAAAAGCTAAACTAAGATGTCATCAAGTCAAGCACGCCATTAGGAACCAGATGCTTTATTAATTTGAGCATTTCACCGTTGGAACACTTTCCGGGTCGTCCTAATGTTCTTATAATGAGTTTAAAGTGGCGGGTTTTTTCTCTGTGTATGTGAGGTGTGAGAAAAACCTTGCACCTTTCACTTACAGTGAAAACTTGCCAAGGCAAGTGGACGTGGCTCTTGCATTGAGAGTGAACCACTATGGAATTGTGTATTTCCTTTGCTTGTTTTTGGACTGCCATTCTTATTATTCTTGTTCTAAGAAGGGATTGTCATTTAACATTAAACATTAGAATATTGCCTAACGAGGAATGATTCATGTAGTTAATTCTAAAATTGATCAGCAATATGGCTTAGTTTATTGTTGTTCACTGCAGGAACAATGTACTTCCAATGACATGGCCAGCGAATACAAATGCTCCTTCGCACAGTGATCCAACGCATAAGTTAGCAAGTCAACTGGCAGAAGTCAGTCTGCGGGACAAACCAGGTACATCAAAGCGACGTTATCGGGTGAGTGTGGACAAATTATTCAACCCTGAAACTTCTTTTTATTTTTACCATAAATTTGTGATCTTGATGACAATTTCTGTTTTTGTTCTTGAAAAACAGGCACGGCGCGGGAGAAATAGCAGTTGAAGCTGACTTAAGATTAGTTCAACTGGAAAATTCACATAAAATTGGCTTCTTTTTTTTCCTTTTTTTTTTTCCTCTCATGAGAAGTATAAGCAGCAAGCCTTTAAGTTATAATGTTGATGTGTTGTCTATTTTGCTTATGAAGCACAGTCAAGAACAAAGCTTTTTAAACCAAATTCTGCATAGAATTGGTATGTATGGAAGCAGATTAGCAACATTGTTGCTCATATTTAATGTAGAAGTGGAAATATCTTCCACTCAATAACTTATTAAGAGATGTTGAGGTTTTTATATAGAAATTTTCTGGGGTCGGAGAGGTCTGTAAAGTACTCATCTCATAAAAGATCTTGGACCATGTCGAGTAGAGTATGCTAACTCTGCTTTTTAAAATCTCCATCCCAAATTAGTTAAGAGTTTTTATATTGACAAATTTTTTGAAAATTATTTCACTAGTAAAAAGTAATAAAGTTGCACAATTTGTTATGGGAATCTAGGCATTTGCACCTTGTACAAAAAGCATAAGTTTGTTATAATATTATTATTTGTAAAAGTTGTACCAAAGTATTGTATCCAGAATACGTGCAATTTTATGATTTTAAAAATATACTTGAACCTTATAAAAAATTCGAGATTCTAAAATTACGGTATGTACATAGGAGCCTCCCATTACTTAAATAAATAGCTCCCTTTAACTATAATTCAGTTGTAAAAAAGTGAAAAAGCACTGTCATTTAAAGTAACTTTTAAAACTTACATAGAGCATGCTTGGACGTGCTTAAAAGTTAAAAGCGGCTATTAATGATAAGTTATTTTATATACTTAGCCCCCGTTTGGTGCACATTATTTTCAAAAGAATGCATTTTTTTGGTTGATGTGATTGGGAATGTGGTTGAAAAAGAAGGAAAAGTTATTGATGTAATGGTAAATATTATTTTATTAGAAAATGTGTGGTTGAAAATGAGTAGAAAAATGAGAATGAAAAAAAGAATGTGGCCCAAACAAGGGCTTATTTGGACAAAAAAATATAGATATTTAATAGTTCTTTTAAATAATTATAATTTAATTATAATTTATTGTATATTTTGTTTATTATGTAAAACTCAATTAAAGGAGTGAAAATTGACGAAGAAATGGACAATATCTAAAGTTTGGAAACTAAAGTGTAAATACTCATAAGTTGTGTCGAAACTCCCGATGAAAATTTGAGAATGCTAGAGGTCAAATTAATACAATTATTAGTCAAAAGGATTGAAATATGATCAAAATATTTTTACAAATCAATTTTCAACCGCACAAGGATGTTCCAAATTTTCAGTCAGAGATTGAGACCTTTTTTTGGCCTAGTAAATGTTCGAATTGAAAAATTGCTACCTCAAGTAACGTTGTATCCATTCGAGTTATCTTTACAACCTAATTTGAATCGCTTCAATCAAATATCGGGAGAGAAAGTTATGATAAAAATACTAAAGAAAGTGCAGTGCAGATTTCTCCCGGTGCCACTACGTTGTCTTTGCGGCGCCTTGTATCTAGGGCCCATTTTGAAACTCATAAAAACCCTATATTAGACACAAAACGTAGGGAGGAATATAAATACAAGTTTTTGACACTTTTGAGAGAATTCCACATAATTTGGGAGGAGAAAAATACATAATCATCAAGATCAAAGAGCAAAAGCTAGGGTTTGAAGATTTTTGAGATTGAAAAAGATTCTTTTTGTAAGATCAAATTCTTTCCATGATCAAGATTTCAAAATTTGGTCATGACTCTATACTTTTTGTTTTTCTTTCATTATTATAAGTATCTAATTCATAGTTAGGGTAAACAATATAATCTATGTATGACCATTTATTTCTTTTATTCAAGATTCTAGTTCTTTAAATCTATATATGTTGATTTTATTCATAAACTTAATACTTTGAATTCTTTGACAAATTATTCAATTGAATCTATTACGAATCGAGAGATGAGTTTTAGATTTAAACTATATAATAAAATTTCATAATTTAATATAACGTGTGAAGATACATATATTAATTATTGCGGTAATTGGATGAATTTTTAGAACCAATACTTCGTTTAAATAAGATTGATTCAAATAGAGATATATAATTGAATTAATTAAATAGACTCAATGAGAACTCGCGATGGGTAAATTGCATATAATAGAAAAATTCGATCGAACACTTCAATAATAATGAATCTTGATTGGCTAATTAAATGAGATCCATAGGTAAAATTGTAAGTCCTAGCATCCACATTCATACTTTTAAAACTCAAATTCGATAAATTGTACACATTATATTAATTTAGTTTAGTTTGAATAATTTAGATACCATTCACAAATCTTATTTAATTTCGATCAAATTAAAGTTGGAATAATTTAGCCAATTGTTAGATAATAGTCATCGTGGGAACGATATATGTACTCATCGATCCACTATATTATTGGTTACGATCCGCACACTTGCAGAATATAAAAATTGACAATTAACTTGCTAACGAGCAAGATTTTTTTTTTGGTAAAAGTTACGATTCATGGATTTTTTTGGTTTTATAAATTAATTTCGCAAAACTTAAAGGCATGGCTTATCATTGGGTCGTAGCAATGTGGTTTAGGTGGCTTTTGGCCTAAAACCAAGCATTTAGTTAATTAGTTTTACAATTTTAGAACTCAGGTCTAAATTTTATTTAATAAAAAATCAGGTATTAATTTCACAATTAATATTAATAATGATATTATTAAATTAAATTAATCTATATACCCACCCTACCACGTATCCTCACCAAATTTCAATCCACGAACCCTAATCATTCCTCCATCTCCTCTATGTCATTCTCTACTTTCTCCCGGCACCACATGTCACCGCCACAACGGCCAAACCATAATCATTTTTCCTTTATCTCCTCTATGTTCCTTCTCTTTTTTCTCCCGGCACTCACGTCGTCGCTACAGCCGCTTCGCTCCAAGAACAACGAACCGCAGTGAAGCTCGAGGACGAGCACCGAATCAGTTGGCAAAAACTCGAAGACGAGCACGGAGCACCACATCATCATCTTCGCTCCAGAAGTCTTCGTGCAAGATGATGACGTTGGGACGATTTTGCAGCGTCTTGAGGGCCTCGATTTCCCATCCATTCTCTTTTCAAATTTACTGTCAGTTGTCGCCGTTGTCGCCTGGTCGCAGTGAGGTGCCGCTGCAGAAACCCACAAGATGGTGGTTGGGGTGAGGTGTGGTCACGGTGGTGGCGGATTTGGTGGTCATGTTGATGGCGGTGATGATGGCGGGTCTGGTGGTTGCATTGATGGTGGTCATGTAGATGGCAGAGGATCTGGTTTGTTGTTGTTGGAGTAGTGATTGTGGCGGATCAAGTTTGTTGTTGTTGAAAAATGGTAGTTGGTGGTAGTGGCTGAAAATGGTGGTGGTGGTGATGATGGTGGAGGCGGCGGCGACGGCTGCGAGGTTACTGTAGTTGTGGAGTGTTGGCTATGTTTGTTGGTGGCAAAACTTCGATGATCGATAGGTGGTTGTGGAGGGTTGGCTATGGTTGCGGAGTGTTGGCTATGTGACCAATCACTTGGTTATATGTGATCAAGTATTAAGCTATGACTTTAAAATTTGATGACTTGTGACTTGAAAAGTAATTTGTGACCACCAAATCTGAAAATCTGTGATCGATAGATAAATTGTGATCTGTAAATTTTTTGATTGTAATCAATAAAATAAACTGTGACCTATAAAACATTATTTCAAAATTCATTGTCATGAATTTG
>CAIGRQ010301308.1:0-11521 GCA_903798375.1 Fraxinus sp. D2006-0159
TTTTTGTTTTTACTCATACAAGATTTATATTCTGGGGGTGGAGAAGCAGGTTAAGGTGAATAGATAGTGGAGCATAATTTCTTTGAGTAGATCATGATTATGGTTAGTTACAATTCGAATTTTTTTAAAGATATTAGTTGAAAATGAATGATGTGACATTTATGTATATTTAAAACAAAGATTTATGTGTAAATAATTATATATTAGTGGGAGGGTGCTGATTTTTGTTATTTTAATATTAATCAACTTTTGACCACTTGTGTCCGCTCGTGCTACATAAATAAATAAGTAATAAAAAGGTAAACATCTAATCATAATCTTAGGATAATCTCTTTTAAGTATATGTGGGCTCTTTGTTGATTATTAAAAAGAATATATTTGTGCACTAGTGTACGAGATATGTTAGGTGAATGTGTGTAATTATTTATTTATTTATTTCAAACTATATTATTGTACATTACCAACAGTTAGCCCTTGTTTGATTGTTGTTATTTGGTCAAAATAATATTTTAAATAGTGGTTTTTAGGAGAATACGTGGTTAAAAGGTGTGGAGAAATTTTGAGTTTACGTACATAATATTTTATTGTGTAAGGCCATGTTTGATTGGATAGTTTTTCCATGGAAAATATTTTCATTTTCATTTTCCCACAACAGTGTTGTTTAATGACAAAAGAATTCCAAGGAAAAAGTTCCCCTACCCACGCGTCCATTTGCTTGAATTTTGGGGAATTTTGGTGGGAAAATGAATTCCATGTGGCTCCCTCCCCCCCTCCCCTCCTCTATTCCTTTTTTTTTTGGCAATGTTAACAAATTTCATAACCAATTATATATTAAAAAAAAATTCACTTTAATGGACAATTTTCATGTAAAACGAAGACAAACGAATACTAAACTGTGATGAAAAAATAGTTTTCGAGCAATTTTTTCTTTTACTTTTTGTCAATGTTAACAAATTTCATAGCCAATTGTAAAAAATAATTCATTTTAATGGACAATTTTCATATAAAATAAAACTAAACGTGAATAAAAGGATTCAAAATTTTAAAAAAAAAATCGGGTGGAAAATTATATGAACACACTTAATTATAGTTCTCAGTAAAATAATTTTTAGGAAAATCTTTTTTCTGTAAAATATTTTCTTTCTATCCATTTTTCACCCTTGCAATCAAACGGACTCCAGGTGTGTAGTTCAAAATGAGTATCTATTTAAAAAAAAAAAAATTTAAATAATGATTGTCACGCAGGGATTTAGTTTCATTAGAAAATGTTTGTCAACCTCAACTACTCCTAGCATAAATTAGGGTCTGTTTGATTACAAATGTGAAAAATGGATGGAAAGAAAATGTTTTACAAGGAATTGAATTGCCTAAAAATTATTTTACTGAGAATTATAATTAATTGTGTTTGATTGATATAATTTTTCACTTGAAAAATGTTGAAAGTGTGGTTCCGTTTGGCTTCGTTTTTTATGGAAATCGTCCATGAAAGTGATTTTTTTTTTTTTCTATCATTGAGTTTAGAATTTGTTCAAATTTCCAAAAAAAAATTTAAAAAATTGCCATATCGAATATCTCATTTGATTTTGTTTTGCATGAAAATTGTTGATTAAAGGGATAAATTTTATTACCATTGTTGATAGAATTTTATCCAATTGTCAAAAAAAAAAAGAAAAAAGCCTAAGAACCTGGAAAATTAATTCCAACCAAAACAACAAGAAAATGTTTTCCTCCAAAAGGTGGAAAATGTGGATTGTTGGAAAAAAAATTCCGAAGAAAATTTTGCTATCAAACAAGTGAAGTAGAAAAACGGAAAAAAAGAAATCCATGAAAAATCATGGCTATCAAATTGAGCCTTATTGATTTTTGTTCTTATGTTAAGAGTTAAAATGAAAGCATACAAGAAAATAAATAGAATGTGTGAATTGGTAAATAAAGAAAATTGTGAAACACTATATATTTTAATTCATAATGCATTAAAAAAGAATGAAAAATCCATTTATGCACATAAATCAATTGACAAATTTTGTCAAATGTCCCTCATAACATATAAATTGATCAAATAAATAACATATAAAACAAGTAATTTATTATTATTTTTTAAATGTTGAATGGTTCGATTTTTTTTTTCTACCTAAACTACGTGTAATCAAAACAACAATTTAAAATTTTAATTTCGATTCAATTTGATAGATCGATTGTTTATTCATCGATCCCAAAACTTGAGCCTCAAGAGATCATAGACTCATGTGAACCAAATCAAAGGCTAATAAGCTCCTAATATATATAATTATTTCAACTTGATATACTCCAACAATCATTAAATATTAATGAGCATTTTCAGCAATGAAACCTTGCATTAATTTGTGGAGCTATGCTCCTTGTCCCGGCTCAATGACAGGGTTTGTGATTCCATTTTCTGTCCTTAATTTTAATTAAACAATTAACGACATTTCATTTTTCGAATATACTTTTGGTCGTAATTCAATAACACAAAAACAAGACACTTGACTGATACCGTATATAATTACAATATATTTTTGCTCAATTAATTATACTTAGGCATTGCTGTCACACATTGTTTTGACTTACTTAATTCAATATATGTACGGATTAATAAACTAATTATAATTAAGAAAGCAAGATGACAAGGTAATGAGACTTGACTAGCAGTTGGTTTTAAGTGCTTCCGCCTGTTTGTCTTCCACTTTGTCATATATATATGTTAATTAAAAGCGATTATTGTATAAGTTAGTGATTATAAGTAATTTTCAATTTCTCAGTGCGGCATTTCTTCAACTTTTTTCTCTGAGCTGTTTGAACTTAAGTTAATTAATAGTTTAATGAAGTTCACAATTATGTGCAATTCCATCAAAGTCTCTTCGAAGATTTTGGTAGAAAGTTTCTTTAAAATTCTCAATGTTGGTTAAGAAAACATAGGAAACCTTTTTTTAGTTTTCGAGTGGTTTTCCTAAATTTTCTAGGGACTTAAGAATTTCGAAACTTGTCAAAATGGAAACGCTGGTCTTTTAAAAGTTTTTTGTGAAACGTAATTTTAATTTGCTATATAATTTTAATTTACTTCTGGAGTTCTTCTTTTATTGCTTGAGCTCGAAGGAAGAAGATGCAAGAGGATCCTATTAAGGATGTAAGGAGAATTGTATAATAGAATCCATCGAGAATATCGAACTTTGATTATCATTTTTCTACCTAGCATAAAGGGAAACTATTCATCAATCAAATATGCACGAACAATTGTCGAAATAACAAATTGATTATCTTTTATTACTCCCTCTATCCCATTTATATATGTTGATTTTCATTATTTTCTTGTTCCGATTATATAATTATGTTTCTTTATTGAGAATGTGTTATTTTATTAGTTTACCAATATACTCTTATGACTCCCATTAAATTAAATTTTATTTTTCTCTCTCATATTTTCAACTACACAATTTTTCATAAAATAATATTATACGAAAATCGAAAACTTTTTTTTTTCAACAACCCATTCTCCAAAAAAATATTATTCCACTCATTAAAATTTGAAATAATGGAGGCCAAACGGGGGGCTTATTTAAGTTGTCCTCTTATAGCCAATTTTCTTCAATTTACTACTAGTTGTTGATAATTAAATAAGGATAAATAGGGAAAAATTTTTTTGAAAAAAAGTGTCTTTTCAATAATATTAAGATTTCATAATTCATGTGAAAAACAAAATCGGCATATATAAATGGGACGAATGGAATATAAAATATGGATAAAATTCACCTTTTAAACCGAATTGTAAAAGAAGGATGTTCAAAGAGAAAATTACACCTACACCTGGTTTTAAAATACCATTTTCACAAATCAGGTATCTAGTTTCATAATACAGAAATCAGGTTTTAATTAAAGATTTCAAAAAATTTATTTTTATTTTTATATCTACCTAAACTATCCAAACCCTAAACTAATCAATATCCTCTCCACTCCCTCACCGTCTCTCCACACCACCATCTCTGACTCTCCACACCACTGTCTCTCCACTTTCTCCTCCGTCGGCAGCCTAGTCTCCACGAGATGGCGGCTTTGTGCAGATCCGGTCTTGGTGCAGATCCGTTCTTCTTCCTTTTTAAATTTTTTTTTTTTGATTGAAGCGGTGGAGGTGTGTCGAGCAGTGTTGGTGGAGGTATGAGCGTCGATCAGTGAATGAAAGTGGTGTTGATGGTGGTAGCGTCGTGCGGAGGTAACCACAGGATTTGTGTTTATTTTATGGTAGTACGTGGTTAATGGTGAATGATAGTGGTGTTGCGTGGTGGTGGTAACATTTTTAGAACTGTTTGGGGTTAGGGTGGGGTGCGACGGAGGCAGTGGTGGCGGCGGCGATGTTGGTGTAGTGGTGGTGGTGATAACGTTGGTTGCGATGTTTGAAACGGTGATTTGGTGTTAGCGGCAGTGATGGTTTCTGTGGGGTTGGTGTTGGTGTTGTGGCGGTGACAACGGTGGTGTTGTGTTGGTGGTGGTCACAAATGATTTGTTGATTGTGACTAATAAATACTGTGTAACCTACAAATTTATTAATTTGTGACCTATAATTTGATATTTTATGACCATAAAATAAGTTTTATGACTTATAAATTTTGTGATTTGTGTCTGATGAACAAATTGTAACTTTTAAATTCTTAATTTGTGACCGATGAACGAACTGTGACCAATACAATTTTTAAATTGTGACCTTAAAATTTTTGAATTATGACCAAATTGCATATATCTGTGACCTTCATATGTTTATTAATAAAATATATAATTAATTAATAAATTCATAAATAAATAAATTTAAATGAAAACCTGATTTTTGAAATTTAAAACCTCCATCCTTAATTTTAAAATGGTGATATTTAAAAACCTGATTTATGTATTGTTCGCATGTTCAAATGGTCATAAGCCCACAAATCAAGGCCCTTAAGCATGGTTTTTCTACTTATAGAAGTGCTTCATGAAGAAGTCATTTTGGACTTTTTTTTAAAATCGATCTTTTAATCAAAACAAATTACTTTCAAAAATATATTCAAACATGTTCAAAAGTAGTTTCTTAATATCAGAAACAGTTTCTCACTTCAAAAGCCCTTGACAAACGACTCCTTAGTGAAGTAAGACTTTATTAGAGAGATTATTAACACCCCAATTCCCAATCCTGTGGGAAACATTTAGAATTGTTACTTCTTTGTGCATAAGAAGCTTAACTACAATATAACACCGTTTAAGTTGAGATGAAAGTCAACTTTAGTGATAGGCCCGGTGGGTGCGGGATAGAATCTTGTGCATGATTTTTTGCACTAAGTTGTGAGTAAAATGGGTAAAGAAGACGTGAGAGAGAGTGGTAGTGGTGGGCATAGCGGAGTAAAAATTGGTGGAGGTAGATGATAGGTATGTAAGAAAATATCACAGTTTTTTTCTGCTAAAAAAATAAAATAAAATAAGAAATGTCCTAACCCTCCTTGCCTTTTTGCCAAAATACTACCAACTTGGCTGTTTTCAATTGAAAGCTTGGGGCACATTGTTATTGAAACCATCATTATACAGGGAATCAAAGTTAAAGTTGAAAGTCTTTCTAACCTATCACTTTGTGTTGTGTGACTTATTTATATAATATTTTTGCTAGACCTAATTGACTCCGGCTTATAAAACGACGATATCGCTAGAATAAGTTAAAAGAGAGATGGCTAGATCAAGCGCTATAAAAGCGACATTTGAGAATGAATAAGTAAGTAGCTCCGTGACCAAAAGAAAGAAGCGAGGTGCTAGACGTCTCATTGGAGCACTCCTATCTTTTGAAATACCTAATTTATTAGTACGGAATGAATTTTACACACTACCTCTTGATGGATAAAGTAGAATTCATCAACTCACTCGTAAGTAGAATAAATAGGACAAGGTTCCCCTAAATTATTGCGATTTTTAAGAATGTAATTGACTTGTTATATCTTTGACTAGACATATAATGAACCGAACAGAATGACAAACATATTCATTGTCATCGTTGTCATTGCTGGCCTTTCAGACTTAGGGTGTATTTTAGCCACATTATTTAGAAAGAATGTATTCTGGAATAGTAGATTGATGGAGAATGTATAGTTAAAAAAGAAGGAAAAGTTATTGATGTGATGGAAAATATTATTTTATTAAAAAATATGTAATTGAAAATGAGTAGAAGAATGAGAATGAAGATTTTAATGTGTACCAAACATGAGCTTATTCTAGAATTTGCCAAGACTACTTAATCATTCATTCTCTTATTTAACATCTTATTTTAATCCCTAAATACATTAGTTGATTCCCAGAAAGCAAAATTAATTAAATATCGAAGTGCTCTCACATTTTTATTATGGAGTAATGATTATCAAATCGATAAGAATGTATTCTTGATGAAGAATGTGTGGTTGAAAAAGAAGGAAAAAATTATTGATGTGATGAAAAATATTATTTTATTGAAGAATGTGTGGTTGAAAATGAGTAGAAGAATGAGAATGAAGATTTTAATGTTTACCAAACATGAGCTTATTCTAAAATTTGCAAGACTACTTAATCATTCATTCTCTTATTTAACATCTTATTTTAATCCCTAAATACATTAGTTGATTCCCAGAAAGCAAAATTAATTAAATATCGAAGTGCTCTCACATTTTTATTATGGAGTAATGATTATCAAATCGCGTAATCTTTATCTTCGCACAGAGTTACTTATAATAATAAATAATAATAATAATAGCATTAAAAAAAAAAAATATTCTCTTGAATTCTCAATCTCATGTGTCAAAAAGACAAGAAAATTAACAAAATTTGATCTCAAATCAAAATTGTTTATGTATTCAAGGGCTTCAAGCAGATTTGAACTCCATACTTGGGTTTTATTGTAAGAACAATAACGGGGGCATGGCGGTAATTATCTGAAACAGTGAAGGAGAATTTTGATATTAACATGGCTAGTATAATCTTGGCTTCCATGAGGGCAAAAGATTGGCCTATACAATTTCTTGGACCAGCAGCAAATGGGATGAAATGGCGTCCAGGGGCAAATGATTTTGATGCAAAACGATCAGGATTGAATTCATTTACATCTTTGCCCCATATTTCTTCACTGTGATGTATTGCAAGAACTGGAATCCAAATCGAAAGTCCCTTCGGGATGTGGAGATCCCCGAGTTTGATGTCGTTGAACGCCATCCGAGGTAGAACAGTTGCTGGCGGATATAGACGGAGTGATTCGTTGATCACCATATTCAACTTCAAAAAAGCAAGAAAAAATAGTTTAGTCGTTTTGCTGTAATTGGATGAGGTGCGATTTAGACTGGTGTTTTAATACCAACGGTGCTACTTAACCAGCTAAAAATCACTCTAATATTCCACGAATAATGTTGTTGGAAACCCTTCCCAATTTTAAATCTATTGATTGACACCATTTAATGCAGGCCTCAATTCTAACATATATATTTCAAGCAGTAAATGTTACATAAGGTATGTTCGATTTGTCAGGTTAAACAGTTGTGAAAAAGTTAAAATTGTCGGTCATCATGTATCGTACAATTACGATATGTTTGGGTAAAAATTTATTGGATTGGACTTGATAGAACAAAATAGAGGGTATGGGGTGTTTCTTTCTTCTACGCACTCATGCCCCATTGCCGTGACTAACTTGAGCATCGAAGGTGCACGAAAATGAGATACCATATTTAGTTGACCTACCAAACATCCTATGTAGATCATTGAAATTTCATTTTTTCGTCATCCCATACGTAACTAACATCCTATCGAACCCGTAAAAAAAAATAAAAAATAAATAAATAATTCCGTAGAGGAAAAAATCTTACCAAAGGGAGCTTTAAGAGCTGATCAACAGAGGGTGAACCACCATTGCAGACCTGGCTCACCTCAGCACGTACTTTTTCTTGCCAAGAAGGATTGCCGGCAAGCAGCATAATTGTCCAAGTGAGTAATAAAGCTGTAGTTTCATGTCCAGCAAAAAAGAATGTTTTGCATTCATCCATGATTAATTGGAGGTTTATGCTAAATCCATTGCCTGATTTCTTTTTTTGCATTTCATTTAACAGCATCCCAAGTAAATCATTTCCATATGAACTCGTTCGACCGATTTCTATGCAATCTTTTCGACTTTGTATGATCTCCATTAGTAATCGTTCTACTTCCAGCTTTAGAGATTTTATGGCTCTATTGTATTTGCTTGGGAAAAACCTGCAGAAAAAATGTATTATTAAACTATTGAAAATTATGGCTGTCAATTCTAAGAACAGAACTCTGTCTCTTTTTCAAACTGATTTTATGGCTGGGATTATGGATTATTTGTTGACTTCACAGGTATGAACAATTAATAATTGTAGGAATATTAAGTCGATCTGTGGGTCATTTACTATCAAGAAGAGAACAAATTGACCAACCGGCTTCCGGGAAAGCACAAATGCCGGCTTGCTTGTGCACAGAGATGTTGCAGCAGTGTTAACAAATGGAATATTTTCTTTCCCTTTTCGTAATTGCTATCAAATTCAGTTCTTGAAATAATATCTGCTGTGAGACGAGTCATATGTTCTCCAATCTCAAACTCAGTTTCACCCTTTTTTAATGAATTTTCCAGTGATTGGAGCATCTGCTTAGTGCATTCCACCATGTACCCCGCATAGCTCTGCAGATAAACCAAAAACACTATTAATGCTTAAATTTAATATCCTTTCAACGAACTACCATCTTGTGAGGGCAAATATGTTAACAGTGGCGGATCCAAGAATCCAGGTGGGCACAGGCAAGTGGCTGCCCAGTATAAGGAAAAAAATTTGGCGGAGCCAGCATGGGCGGCCGTAGGGGCTCGCTGGATGCTGGCTCCACCTCGGTATATATACCTTTAATTTGTCTCCCATGAATGCAGGTGCAATGATGTGTCTTTGATGGTACCAATCTTCACCATTGGCCATTAAAAGGCCTTTCCCAATAAAATGCTTCGAGCCCTGTTGCTGTAGCCATGATTTTCCAGAAATGCTATTGTATTTGGACAAAAGTTCTTTAATCAGTTCACTTTCTGTCAAGCACATTCTTGGTTCAGTTCCATTCCAGTAGATAAACCTCTTTCCTGATCACAAAATTTTGCGTAAGAACAAGGCGACGGCAGCCAAGTGGTTATAATCCCGTAAATGAAATTTAGCGATCTAGTACACAATGAAAAATCGTATAAATGTGTTACCGTATAACTTGGACCAGACGACGAAATGGGGCAGGAGGCGCCCGACTATGTCATGGCTGATAGAATCCATGTCCTGAGAGGTGGATTTCGAGACTAAGGAAGCCATGTCCATGATGTTTCCTAGCAGAAACCGTGGTTTCGGGCCACGAACTCCTTGTTTTTCCATTATTTTCTGGATGCGTCTTGGTGTTAGCCAGTAAAATGATACAGTTTCATAAGCAACTTTGTAGAAGAAATACACAAATATGACAAATATTGCCAAAACCACCCCCATAGCCATCCTGCAGACTTTTACTCTCACAAACACACAAGAAACACAGCGAGAGACGGTATCTAGATAGAGTGAGAGAAGGGTGATTTGATTTTGGTGGCTGGAAACTCCAAATTTATAGTGCTAATGATACGAGCACCTTAGAAAAGATTCAAAGATTAAGACTATTTTTTATTTTCTTTAATAAAGTACTTTGGCTTAAAATGCAAAATTGCAAATTAAAAAGAATTAAGCTCCTTATACAGGGATTTTTATCAAGGATTTTACAGATAGTGAGGTGGCAACACTGAATTGACTGATTTTAAAGTTATTTTTTTGTCCAACATTCAATGAAATTGTGATAGTTAAATTGTCTGGCAAAATTCTCGAGTAATGTTATTCAGTGTTACGTTAACGTCACATAGATTGGAGTTATAAAATGATTTAACCTATCATTTAATGTCATATTAACGTCACATAGATTGAAATTATAACTCTGGTGAAGTTAGAGAACATTATTCAGAATTCTCTGTACATGTGGCAAGATTGAATTAAAAATTCGTTCTTCTTAGCAAGCACTTCAGTTGATATATAATTGTTTTAGGACGTGGCTTTCAGTGTTTGGCAAGGGGTTAATGGCAGCCCTCCTCCACCACCCATCCCCACCTCACCCCACGCCACCCCACCCCACCCCACCCCACCCCAATCCCTAGATGGGGTTGACCTTACTATTCTTGGGAAGATCACATTCAAAGACGTGGATGAAGATTAATGTAAGATGGAATTTGGCGGGATTATTAATTTAGTATTAAAATTCTAGTATTTTTTGAAATTCGTAAATTTTTAACTTGAGATTAGAAAAAATGATACTATTTAAAGTAAGATTACTATTTTATTGAACATTCGTGTGTGTTGTTACCGAAATTATAAATTTTAATAAATTGTTATAAACGTTCTTAATCTTTCTATTCTTTTTAACCTTCGGTCCAATCTTTTTTATCAACATTTGTGTGTCAAATCTTTGATAAATTGGTGGCATTCATGCAAATGGATGGATTCGATCCTATTCTCCATTGGTCAATTCATTTTACCATCAAATTCAAAAAATAAAAAGAGTGAAATGACCGTTTCATTATTCTTAAGTAAATATAAAAAAAACTAAAAATTCATAAAATAAAAAGCAAATGAAAATAATTTAAAAAGAATAATGTTCATTTCCTTTCACCCACTCCGCCACTGCCACCTCTATTGCTCCACCAATCAGCGCCTCTACACCTTCATTACCGCGCCATTGCCACCACCATACGACTCCTGTAAGTAGGGGTGGCTCGGGCTCGGCTCGGCTCGGCTCGTTGCCACCACTACCTGTAAGGGCACCTAGGTAGGGGCAAAATAGTCAGTATTTGATTTTCTATTCATGAAATAAAATAAGATAGCCACACAAATGGGTAACCAAAATTGACACATTTGCAGCACTATGGCCTTGATGGACAAACTCCTCATTGTGCACTAGTTATTATCAGTGCAATTATTTTTATTTATTTGCCTCTCCACTAAATTATTTCGATGAATAATGGAGTCCGATGAATAAATGTAAGTGATATGTTAATCATAAAGAATTGTAATTGTGAAAGAAATCACATTGAATAATATATATTATCGTATAGACTCATAAAACACGGATATCGTTATTTCGAATAGGCCAGCACATTTCCCTTCTCGAGTTTAGGGACACTCGAGCAAATACGTGGATGCTTGTAAGATGAACAAGTTCATTAGAGAGCGTCACATTAGTGACTATTTCATCATAGCATATAATATATTTGACATTCGACCTTCAATCAGGAGATTTTTTTTTCTTTTTTGCACTAATGTTCTGTTTGATAAGAAAATGGAAAAAATTTTCACCTTTCCCACAAAGTAGTTGTTTGATGGCCAAAATTGTCCCTGGAAATCATTTTGCCAGCCGCCACTCCACTCGCTAATTTTCCTTCAAATCAATGAAATTGTTTTCCTTCAATTTTTGTGGATTTTGATTTTCCAGC
>CAIGRQ010301343.1:0-18097 GCA_903798375.1 Fraxinus sp. D2006-0159
ATGACATGACCCATAGTCTTTGAATATATGCATGCATGCATGCATCCTCAGCAATAAATGCATTCAATCTTTCCACTGTTCTGTGTATCACTGTATCTCTGTTACTCCTACCTATGCTGTACAAATATTTTCTCCAATCAATAATAATTCTAGCAAACAGTAATATTTTTCAAGAATATAAAAATAATACCGAGCAAATATTTACCCACTAATTTTGACGCAAGAAACTATCGAGACGATCAAGAAAATGATCTCAAAGAGTTGATGTAAAAGTTTAATCGTGTCTATCCTATAATTAATCTTCTTTCTCGTTTATTTGAACACAAATTCATTGCTAAGTAACTACTATTTCTTTAAATTTAAATATTTTTTTCTCCATTTAACAAAAAAATTATAAATAATCAAATTTTATTTTTAATTACATATTTTAATTATTATGTAAGTAATATTTATCACACATTTCCATCTAATTTCTCCCTCTTTCGCGTATATTCAAGCATATACAGTAGTTTCTCTGTCTACATTTCACTTTTTTCTGATCCACCTCTCTCTCTCTAGACTGCATATATTCAAGTATATACAGTAATGGACTCTCTCTCTCTACATTTCACTTTCTTTGAAATTCTCGAGATTTTCTTTCAAGATAAAGACTAGGGTTCTCTGCTCAAATCTCTTTCCAACCCACTCTTTCTGTTCTTCTCTGCTTTACAAAATCGCCCTCAGTTATCCCCTCTGCAAAAACATACACCGCCTTGATGAGTGAGAGAGGAGGCTCTCTGTGAGAAGAGAGCCTGCCTGTTCATGCAACTACCACGAACGCACCATTAATCATAAAAAAACGAGCTTTTTTCAAAGATTTTCTCACTTTATTTGTGGGTTAACTCTAATGGCTCTTCAAATGCACAGAGAAAGCAACAGTAGCGGTAGTAGTGGCAAGCAGCAAATGGACGCCAGCAAGTATGTGAGGTATACACCAGAGCAAGTGGAAGCTTTGGAGAGGGTCTATGCAGAATGCCCAAAGCCCAGCTCTTTGAGAAGGCAACAACTCATTAGGGAGTGCCCTATCCTTTCTAACATTGAGCCTAAGCAGATCAAAGTCTGGTTTCAGAATCGTAGGTATTGTCCAAACCTTAAATAGTTTTGGTTTTCTTTAATGCTTTGTTTTTACGTTTGTTATCTAAAAAAATGAGGTCTTTATATAGAATGTGGGGTTTTTTTAGGTATCAAATGTTCTTATCATTCTTTCTCTTGGTAAGATTTATTTCGAGTTGTCGTGCAGGATACTTTCAAAAAGTTAGATGGGTCTGCTTCTGTCCAGTGTGCTGTTGGAGAAATCACAGACTTCTTTTGTGATTTGTTTTCTTTCTTAAAGTAAAAGTATTTTTCGTTATTGTTTGGGTTTATATAATTTTTGCTGAAAAGAATTTGGTTCCTCTTTGTGAACGAAAAATGTTACCTTTAAATTATCACTCTTTTCTTTGCTTTAATTTACTAATAACAACGGATATAGATTTTCCCCTTTGCAAAACGGGGGCCAGAGAAAGGTGTAGTTGCTCTTTCGACGTGTTAAACTCCATTGAAATCTGCCATTTTTCTTTATCCTTGAAAAATAGCCATTTGAGGGAAAAATGTGGGCTCTGAAGACTTCTTTTGATTCTTGATTCGATTTGGCTCTTTTCCTCAAAAAGGCTTTCGGCACTCAGTTGACATAATTTTCTTCTATATTCTGCATATAGAAAAGTTTGTGAGAATGTGAAGAATCTTGTTACACTCTGGTTTCATATCTGTATTTCAGGAACCTTCTGATCTTATAGAATGTCAGAAATTAATGCTGTGTAATGTGGTATTATACTATTAAGCAGTTCATTGTTTTTTTGGTCATTTATCAATGTCAATAACCTGGTATTGTTATCCTGTTCTTTAGTTTTATTAATTCAGTACTAGTACTTGTATAATGAACAACGATCTACAGTGTTTTGATTTAGTTTGAATTTTTATCTTTGTTACCCATGTCTCATTTTCGGGTTCTTTGGTTGAATCTCAATTTAGTGGATTTTTGTGGCTTCCTTACTTTTGGTAGTTTTAGTGTAACATAACAGATAATGAAATTTAGTTTCGTTGTGTAGCTTATTTGTGATGTCATAATTGCCATTTGTTTTTTTTTTCGTGCTTTAAACAATGTGATAAGCAACTTGTCTATCCTCAAACTTCTTAAGAGATTTTCGGATGGGAGTGAAATAATTTCTATGTTTTATTGCTTTCGTCAGTTTAGAACAAATAATATAAAGTACCATTTATTACATGGTCTACTTGCTGAAATTTGTTTACTCTGCTTTAGGTCTGGAAATTACTTCTATTAATATGGAATTTTCTTTGTTGCATAATCTGAGACAGTCACTTCTTTCTGATAGATCTGATTTAGATATGTTTTTGTGTCATTGAGAATGCTTAAGAATAATTGCGAAAATATATTTGATTTGATCCTTTTACTTTGCTTGGGCTAGATTTGTTGGATAATTTTGTATATGAACAAAATGTTCAGACTATAGATCTTTGTTGTGTAAGGTTGGAGAAGAATGTGAAAATTTACTATTTTTGAAATATATACTAGTTAACGACTGAACTTTATTGCCGTTATTGGTTCTAGTGTCATATTCATGAAATGTGATATGTTATTCCAAAGAGCTGAAATTCCAGGTAGTTTTTAAGAAATACAACTTTCATTTTCTTTCTATAGATGCCGTGAGAAGCAAAGGAAGGAGGCTTCTCGTCTCCATACTGTTAATAGGAAGCTGACTGCCATGAACAAGCTGTTGATGGAAGAGAACGACCGCTTGCAGAAGCAGGTTTCGCAGCTGGTTTATGACAATGGTTTCATGCGTCAAAAACTGCACACAGTAAGTTTGATTAATTATTTGCCAATAATTACTTCTGTGTTGGATCTTCAACGAGATCTTGCAACTATGAGTACATATTACAATCTTCTAACAATTGTTCTTGATTAATGTAATGTAAGAATAATGTTCTACTTTATGTCTCCTTTTAAGTTTTAATACCACATGACCTCTCTCTGCTCTTTATCGTTCAGCCTTTTGATTTCGTTTGAACCTTAATGTATTTTAATAGGTAAGCACAACCACCACGGATACCAGCTGCGAGTCTGTGGTCGTGAGTGGTCAGCAACAACAACATAACCCAACACCTCAGCATCCCCAAAGAGATGCTAATAGCCCAGCTGGGTATTTACTGTCTCCTAACCATTTTGATCTGCATATGGTTGGTGTTTAGGTCAACATGATAGGTCAACATGTAACATTTTTTTTATTTTTTATTTTTTTCAATTTTTGTCCACTCTTATCAGTCTTCTTGCAATTGCTGAGGAGACCTTGGCAGAGTTTCTTGGAAAGGCTACTGGAACTGCTGTCGACTGGGTACAGATGATTGGGATGAAGGTGTTTGTTTAATTTCAATCCATTTGATTTCAGACATTATTTCCTTTCTCTCTAAGGGTTCAAACTTTGTCTTGCTCGGCGCATAACGTTTTCTTTCTTTACAGCCTGGTCCGGATTCTATTGGCATCGTTGCTGTTGCCCGCAACTGTAGTGGGGTTGCAGCACGAGCCTGTGGCCTCGTGAGTCTTGAGCCCACGAAGGTAGTTTTGAAACTTCTATTTGTTATTATCCGTCCTTACTAAATTCCCGTAAGAGTTCTGCTTGAACGTGCATTCTTATGCAGCTTGCTGAAATTCTCAAAGATCGTCCTTCTTGGTTTCGCGACTGCCGTTGCCTCGATGTTGTGAGCATAATTCCTATTGGAAATGGAGGGACTATAGAGCTCATATACATGCAGGTTACTCATCTTAGCTTCTTTAGTCTATGTTTAGTTGTCCTCAGTCATGGAAATTCTTATATTTTACTAGATACTTGCAACTTGTTACAAGTGTTCCTTTCTTTGTTAGACGTATGCCCCAACAACATTGGCATCAGCTCGTGAATTTTGGATGTTGAGATACACTACAAGTTTGGAAGATGGCAGTCTTGTGGTGAGCATGATTGTGATTTCAATTTTTCTTAGTCATACACTTTGAAAACCCTTGATCTTTTCATCCAACATACTTTTTCGTTATTCATCTCTTTTATAAAGACAAGTGATATGTTATAATTTTTTTGCTTAGAAGTCTAGCCATAGGTTTGGCATTGTATAATTATAATAATCCGAAAAACTAATTTTGCACCCTATATTGTTTACTTAACTGTAAAACCTGCAGATCTGTGAGAGGTCGTTAACATCTTCGACCGGTGGCCCAAGTGGGCCTCCCGTTTCTTGCTTTGTGAGAGCTGAAATGCTGCCCAGTGGTTACCTGATACGTCCTTGTGAGGGTGGTGGCTCCATTATTCACATAGTCGATCACATTGACTTGGATGTAAGGAATAACCTTTTTCATTTTTGAGTTTTAGTTTTTCAACCTCTCTCATCTTTTATTCTACGACAGGCTTGGAGTGTCCCTGAAGTTCTAAGGCCACTTTATGAATCATCCAAAATTCTTGCACAGCAGATGACTATGGCTGTAAGAACATTATCCCTTAGGTTGTTTGGCTATAAATATTTAGTTTTTGCCTTTTAAATTACTCAATGTATTCCTTGTCGTTCATTCAGGCCTTGCGCTATGCTAGACAAATTGCTCAGGAAACCAATGGAGAGATTCAATGTAGTGGTGGTCGCCAACCTGCCGTGCTGAGAGCGTTAAGTCAAAAGTTGTGCAGGTGAGAAGCTTAACACGTGAATTGGTGCAGAGTGGATTGCCTAAAAAATGAGGAACCAACTGAAATGCCCAAATCAACTTCTGTTGATGTTTGAGTTGGAACTTACTTGGCCTCTGAAATTCTACGAACTTGTTGCACTTTCTGTATCCTATTCTTCTGATATGTCTTTTGTGTATGTATTGTTAGGGGATTCAATGACGCTGTTAATGGATTTATCGATGACGGTTGGTCAATTATGGGTAGTGATGGGGCGGAGGACATCACCATTAGCATTAACTCGTCTCCAAGTAAATTTCTTGGTTCACAGAGTAATAGTTTGTCCATGCTTCCAACTTTTGGGGGAATCCTTTGTGCGCGAGCATCAATGCTTCTTCAGGTTAGTTGACTAAATTATGGGGCACAGTGTCATGATTGGTGTTTTTACCTGTTCTCTTTCCACTGGTTTCATCTACAAAGAGCGGTCCTAATTTGTTTATGATTATATTATGCAGGATGTACCCCCAGCTTTGCTTATCCGTTTCCTGCGGGAGCACCGCTCTGAATGGGCCGACTATGGTGTTGATGCTTACTGTGCTGCATCTCTTAAAGCTAGTCCGTATGCTGTACCTTGTGCAAAGCTGGGTGGTTTCCCTAGCAGTCAAGTAATTTTACCTCTTGCACAGACTGTGGAACATGAGGAGGTAGCCATGTTCTTTCCCTATGCCCTTTCCCCAAATCGAGCATTTGCATAATTTTTTTCTTCCTTTTACATGATTTGTGTAATAACGCATTCTTCATCTCAACCTAGTTTCTGGAGGTGGTTCGTTTAGAGGGTCATGCATTCTCCCCAGAGGACCTAGCCTTGTCACGCGATATGTACTTGTTACAGGTTTGGTCGTTAATTCTAATCTGATGTGAAGTTACTGCAGATTTTTTTTATTTAAGTAGAGAAGGCCGTTTATTGTTGGACTATTTTGTTTATGTTAATTTATATTTTAATTCAACATGGCAGCTATGCAGTGGGGTTGATGAAACTTCCGGATCCTGTTCTCAGCTTGTCTTTGCACCAATTGATGAATCATTTGGTGATGATGCTCCTTTGCTGCCATCTGGTTTTCGTGTTATACCATTGGATTCTAAAACAGTAGGGTGACACCTTTTATTTTACATTCTGGCTCAAAACATGCTTTTCTTTCCTTTCTCTTGGATTTCGAAAGGACACTATGAAGTACTAGTTCTCATTACACTTAAGACTGTTCTATGGGTCTGATTTTGCTATTATTTTCTACAATGATTTACCCTTCTTGAAGCAGGATGGGCAAGGATCAACTCGAACACTGGATTTGGCTTCTGCACTTGAAGTTGGTCCAGGTGGTGCTCGTCCAGCTGGGGAAATTGATGCTAGTAATCAGAACCTTAGGTCTGTTTTGACTATTGCATTTCAGTTTGCTTTTGAAAATCACTACAGAGACAGCGTAGCTGCTATGGCTCGTCACTATCTGCGCAATATTGTGGGCTCAGTTCAGAGAGTTGCCATGGCAATAGCCCCATCTCGGCCCAGTTCCCATATGGTTCCTAAGCCACTTCCTGGTTCACCTGAAGCTGTTACATTGGCTAGATGGATTTGCAGAAGCTATAGGTATGAAGTTTAGAAAATGTCACTAAAAGTATATTCCCCTCTAACGCACATGCATTGCACAAGACATGATAGGACTGTATTGTAGAATGTACAAGAATTTGGGTCTTTTTCTTAACACTTATATGTCAGTCTGTACATGTTTTGGGATTCGCCATGATTATGACTGTAATTCTTCCACCATCGAAGAGTAATTGAGAACTCAGATTAACGTATGCAAGCTATCTATTCGAGCCTCCCTCTTTATAGTAGGCGGAGTAGTCCTGTTTTCTTACAGTTTTTTAAAATTGTTTACAACTTTCTTGTGTTGTCTGCTGAACATCTGTTTCTTGTATTTCAGGGTGAATCTTGGAAGAGATCTCTTCCAGGTTGATGCACAAGCCGGTGACGCTGTTCTGAAACAACTCTGGCACCATACAGATGCTATTATGTGCTGCTCTGTCAAAATGAATGTTAGTGAAGTTCTAAGCTTTACCGTTGATTGCTCGGGTTTTGCTTTAATGCGCTTTTTGTTCGAGTAGTAGATAAAAATTTTGACGAGTGGAGGAATTTTTTAAACTACAGGCATCTGCAGTTTTCACATTTGCAAACCAGGCTGGCCTTGACATGCTAGAAACTACTCTGGTGGCCCTTCAAGATATTATACTTGAGAAGATTCTGGATGAAGCTGGTCGAAAGACACTACTGTCTGAATTCTCCAAGATTATGCATCAGGTTAGCCTCGCAATATTTCTTTGCTGATTAATTAGCATAGGTACCAAAGTCATATTTATCGATACAACATGTTAGGATTTCTGTAATATCTTCATCATTATTTTCGTTCAAACTGCAGGGCTATGCCTACTTGCCGTCTGGAGTATGTGTTTCAAGCATGGGTCGGCTAATCTCTTATGAGCAAGCGATCGTCTGGAAGGTCGTGAATGATGATGATTCCAATCACTGCCTAGCTTTCATGTTCATAAACTGGTCGTTTGTGTAAAGGATTAGAAACTCCCATTCAGGATTTACACAAACTATGTGCCTTTTTAAGTTATTTGTAACTCTATTTTGTCAAAAACCATGTTGTGTAAGACATTGACTAGGTTTTGAACTTGTGAGATGCCTCTTGTCTCTAACAATCTATGTTTGAATACTTGTGTTTGTTTTTCTTTCTAGCCTCTTAATCTCAGCTGTATGGTATCACCAGTCTTAACTTACTGGTTAAATTGAGTAATAGTTGACCTTTATAGATATGACTTCTTTATCAAAGGACTGGAGTGGAATTTATGTTCAACAAAATTAAAATCATGAGAATGTAAATTATTACAAAGAAAAATGCGTACTGACTTTGGAAATTAAATGCATCATGTGGGATTTAAATTTGAAAATATTGTCTGTCATCATTTTGAAAGCAATAGGTTGCAGGTTGTGACTAAAGGGTCAAACCTATGGGACCCTTGTCCAACAGACAGACATATGGCTCTGACCTTACCCACTGCGTTCTGACCACATTCATTTTCTCGTGAAATCACCTATTTATTGTCCTGACCAAAACAAAATCTTCCCACAGTGACCACCTCTCTCTGTGATAAATATGCTACATAAGATTTAACATCATAACAAACAGACGTAGTACTTGTGATGGTGAGACTGTCGAAAAAAGAACAATAGGATTATGAATTGCTCTTCGCCAAAGAATGTTCATAGTTTGCAATCCGACTCGAGCCCTGTCCCGAATCGATCCATCATAGAATAGTTGGCTTTTGTCATAATGCTATTATTTTCTTGATCTCTTAGGTCGATTATATTCCTATTCTCATTTAAAAATAATAAAAAAAAAAATCGATTTTTTATATTAATAAATATATAGTAAGCATGAAACATGGCGGTTGGTTTGTTGAGGTAAAGTCGCTGTGGGTTTTCCGCAAAATTAATATAATATGCCCCAAGAATAGCAATCAAAAGGCGCGCCCATATTTCTTGAATAGTTGAATGCGACTTTTACTGTCAAAACTCAAAAGTGATTTACTGAACAGTTATCGTGTGGTCCCCAACCAATTATTCACATAACGAATTGGTCTCCAATCTTTAATGAGGAATAAGTTAGTCATCACCTTTTTATTATAATTGTAAAATCAGTCCCCAACAACTAAAACTATTCAAATCTCGATCAAATAATCGCACTATTAGTCCTCTACTTATTACCCAATTAGCATTTTGGTTCACTTTCATTATAGTTAAATTGTCAAGTGGTCATATCTCGACTTTATACACCTTCACTAATCGGAAAACAAAATCTAACTTCATAACATTAGACATTTAAGTTGAGGATTTAATAGAAATTCGAACGATTTGAGAGTGGTTGTGGTAATATAGTGAAAGATTGATGACCAACTCTCTCTTTTTTAAATTGTGATATTAACTTGTTATTAAGACAATAAACTTGGGACTCTCTCTCTCTCTCTCTATATGTATATATATACATATAGAGAGAGAGAGAGAGACATGATGGTAGTGTAATACGTGACATGATGGTAATTGATGCACATGCATGTATGTGTATGCGAGTGAGGTGCAGAGATTTGGCGTCGGCATAGCATCTTTGTATAGGCCTTTCCCTTTCCTGCATTTGAAATTCGAGCCTCTTTTAAAGCTGAGCTCCAAACCACCTTCATCTAGACTGACTGACTATATACACATACATAATATGGGTTATAAAGAACTGTATCGCGTGGCGTGGAGTGACTCCACTTTCTCTCTCCTCCTTTATCAGTTGGAAGAGAGAGGGAGGATTCAGACAAGCGTGCATTTGAATCCTCTTTTCATTGTACTGTTTTCTTCAAGAAAAAAGGTGGCTAAAAAACAACTAAGAATCTTGGTCTTTTCAACACAATAAAGAAAAAAACACAAAATCTATGCCTCAAGATTTTGTTATATGTAGATTCATGATGGATGGCTTACTCTATAGATTATTAGGGTTTATAGGGATGAATGGGTTGTAATCTTTGACCAAATAACACTTAATTTAAAGGGAAAAGCTTGCAGAAATAAATGTGCATTGAATTGAATTGAAGGAGAGGCTGAGGATTAATTTAGGGTTTAGGATTCTAGGGTTCATGATTGAAACCCTTTGAACATTGGTTCAGAAATAAACTAAGAATTGGTCAATTCATCAGTACAGGTGTAGAGGAGACATAGGAGATGAAACCACGAATTCTCATTTATATGGATTGATTTTGTTTTTCATACGAATTAATGTCATCGAAAAAATATTTTTTTCCTAAAAACATTCATAATTTACCTTTATTTGATTATCAACAACTAATGATAAATTATTGTTGGAAGTAATAAAAAAATTGAATGATTTAGCAATCGTTCTCTTCATGTTTTAATTTCGAGTTTTGAATTCATTTTCAGTTGTGTTTTGAGTGTCTTTTGAAACTGCTAAAAATATATTCTTTTTATCATTCTGAAAAACAGTTTCTCAAAAAGGCATAAAGGTCTGACCATTTTACGCCACTATTCCGATATGTGAACCTCTACAAAGGCACGAAGTTCAGACATTTTTACACAACTTCTATACTCGAATTGAGGTTGTTTAATTTGCAACGATGGGGCCAATACCAGGAATCTGGACTTGACTAACAAGGTTTATAGCTTGGCCCAGTAGTATTTACGATTTTGCAAATTTCCAAAGCCCATTATAAAGAATTCCAAAACAAGGCATTTTTTTCTTGTTCCCAGTATCCATTCCTCGACACAAAAGACTAATAAAATGGAAATACCAGATAAATGTAATTACAACAAATATACACACCATTGTCAAATACAAATCATAGTAAGATTTCCACAAATACGGCAAACAATTTCCATTTTTCATTTCTTTGCAAATTAACAAGTGGGGTTCTAAAGTCCATTTTTCTTCACCGCCGGAGGCCAGGACAGTCTCCTAAGACTTGTTCCATCAACCAGATTTGAATCCCCGACTTCAATACTTGAATCGTCCCCTTCTAGCTGCTCAGTTCTTTGCCTTATCGCACTTCCAATGGCTAAATCATCAAAGCTTGATTCATTCCTCCAAGGTGGAGGAGTAACACAGTTGGAATCTCCTTGTAATCTTTCAGAGGAATGGCCAACTCTCAGTGTTTGAAGTTTGGCAAATGACTCTCTCATTGCTGTCATGGCTTCGAAGAATCGAGTGCATGATGCTAAAGCAACAGGAATGGGACGGAGCATTTCCTAAAAATCATGCGATATGGTTAAGGTGCATTAATGCAACAATATATATTATTTTACCTAACAATAAGTAAAACGTTGACAACTCAACCAGTATTGCAAAACATGGGAGGAAATAAGAAGGGAATGGAAAAATACATACAACGCTGGCAAAAAAAAAAAATGGAAAACATTTTGGTGTAGCTATAGAGTTCTCACTCGGTGCAACTATTATTGATAAACTTCTAAATATAACACAGAAATAAGAGAAATTTTTAATTATCAATGCGGTCGGCAATCGTATTTTAAAATTCTAAATGAATTCAAATTTTACGAATTTCTAACATTTCAGCTGCATCTACCAAAGTGAAGCGAATTTTCACATTAAAAAATTTCATGAACTTATATACATTGATACATTGATGACAGAGAACTCCCCCAACTCACAGTACAGAGTTGCACCATTTTTCCCTCTTTTCTTTTTCACTCACTCTCTAAGCTACTGCCAAGAGCAAATCGGGCAGACCTTATGCGTATAGCTTCACAAGTGGACATGAGTTTGTCAACCTATGCCACAATACATTATAGTCACCACTTACCTATAAACCCCGTCCATGCAACTTAAGAAATACTTAAATGGTTTACCGCCAAAACAATTCTGGGTGCAAACATTTCAGTACAAGATCTCACTTGATATCGAGATGTATTGTACTAGCAGTGCAGAAAGATCAAATTACAAGGAAGCACTATGCCCCCGTTTGGTAGAGATTTTAATCTAAGTCAAAGTCAACAATTAATTTTAACCACACATTTTATAGGATCCACAACTTTTCAAACACGCATTTCATCAACTTTTATTAAAATCTACTAAAAAACTGATTTTCATCCCCACCAAACAGGGGTTATATAAGATTCTAAAGATGGGATAGATCTGTATAATGAAATAATGCTTCTGAGCAGAAAGAACACACAATATCTTCTTATGTGTGCATTTTTGGGTGCATATGTTTGAGGATTTTCATTTCGGGTAGGGTGGGTTGACAGTGGAGGATGCTTGCAGGAGTCATCAAAGAAAATATGGGATCTCTAGTTAACATACCCCCCATACTGTAGGTGGTTCTTTAAAGTTCTGACTCCATTGAAAATCAGCCACAGAAGCTGTCAAGGCACCATAATCACTTGCCGCCTTCATTAATAATTCTGAAAATTGTTTCTGCACGAATCCAAGAAAGACATATGAGTATCTCTCACTTACTCTAAGTAATATTCAAAATAACACAATAATCCTTAGGTGATGTTGAAGGTTAAACTAGTGAGACAAAATTTCAAAAACAGAGATTATTTTTTCCAGAAAAAAAATAAAAAGTTTGTGGTATTTTCTACTCATAGTTAAAATACAAGGACTTGTCTTTCAACAGAAACTTTGTAGCGAAGAAAAGATGGGGTCTCCACCACCAGGAAGTTGTAGGAGAGCTGTGATACTACAATCTTTCATGGCTTGGGGGGCAGGCAGCCCTTGAAGAAATTCTGAGGAATGGTGGTGTAGGATTGTAGGGCGTGCGCACCCAAATGAGCTGTCTTACTGGTGGTGACACTTGAAGATGAAGGAAAAGCTCAAGATGAAGAAATACTAATATTCTTTCTATGAAACATAATCCAATGCACTTGTATGGTGTGCTCAACACAATTCAGAATCATTCACTTCTGTAGTCACCAAACTTAGAATGGGGGAGAACGTGATATTACCTTTATATATTACATGTGTTGTATACACTAAGAAATTATGCTAATGAATTTGAATATTGATATATAATTTGCCAAGGACAAGAGATGGTTCGTACGAGTGTCCACATACGAAAAAGTTTCAGGTTTACGTGCAAAATATTTTATTGTGTGATTGCGTGGTTGAAAATAAGTTTGAGAAAAAAAAAATGAGAGAGATGAAATAATGGTAGACAAGCAGGGGCTAAGTGTAAAATATTAATTTTCTAATAGTGTCATTTCTGCATAAAGTAGTCAATAATAAAAAGAAAAAAAATTAAGTTTCCCCGTGCAAGTTCAAATTGTGAAGTAAACTTGGCAACGTGCAACACACACAAATGTGTGTGTAAGATTTTACTGCAAGGGTAGGGAAACTGATTAGATTTATCTCACTGAATAACATACCTGAAATTCAGCTTCCACGGGAATGCAGTCTAATGAATAAGGTTGTTGGAGACGAGCTATAATTCTATCCTACAAAGCAAGAAGTCAAACACATCAGCTAAGAACTACACATGTCAAAGAAAGAAAGGCAGAGATTTGCATCAGCATTAGAGAATATATTTTCCACAGGCCGCCAATATGGAGTTATTTCTTCTGCCATGAGCACGACACCAGTGCATACACACATTTGCAGGGAAGAAAATTAATCCAGAAGGCAGGTTTCTAAGTTTCTCCTTCTAGCAGTGGTTATCTGAAAACGTTCTTGTCTGGCTTAGAATTAGAAGCCGGGAAACTTTCATAAAAAATATTTAAGGTGACAAAGAATGAAATTTAGGACAATCGATCCTATATATCATGGTACAATCCCATCAACGAGGAAAGAAAAGATATTACTAGCTTCAAGCTGGAAAAGGAAACATAATATTCCTACCACTGTATTAATTTAAAATCTGCCTTTGGCTAGCCTTCTGTAAGTTATTTTCGTTCAAATTCTTACTTTCGAAAAAATTTCTTCAGACAAATTGCCAGCTTATGTGAGGGTAAAAATGTTTACATAAGGCCATGAGGCAACTCTTTTACGATAACATAGTTAAAGACTAAAGTAAAGTATCTATGACATCAATTCAATGCATGGAATAAACATTAGGCAACATTTTGAATTAGGAAAGTACCTTATTCTGAATTACATCTTTCAATATAGTCGTGATCCGAGCCAAAATCTCAATCTTCTTTTCCATTTCACTTACGTGCGTCAGATGAGCTACATTCTTGTCCTCCTAGAATTTCCACAGACAATAACGTGAATTCACCAAGAAAGATTTCTGGCCAACAAAGCTTATTGTATACATTTTACTGTCATCAAGCCAAGTAGAACATCTGAACATGTAACAATGTGAAAATTGCAATTATAGGAAGGTAACAAGGGAGTAAATCAGTAAACTAATTACAGTTACTCATTTATGCGCAATTTATATAATTGTATAAAAAATTTAAATGAGCAATGGATCAAACGTCTAGGGTGTATGTAGTACAAACTTAGCGAGTTCTTTCAATGGGAAAAGACTCATCTGAGCATGCACATGCACAATATATGCAGTTATGACTTCTTTATGCATGCTGCTTAAGTATCACAGTGCAAGCACTATCAATTTCCCAGAAAGTAATGGCCGAAAATATTGAAAATGATTATTGGATCTGGCTGTACAAGGAAACATACATGCTTACTGTTATCATCAGTGTCCCTCCGCCTGGATTCAGAACGTGCGCTATTGCATTATATACTAACTTGTTTGGACAAAAGTATCTAGTTCATATTGATTTAAAAAAGAGTTGTACTCCTACATATTAAACATATTTTGCATTGGTTGACAGCATTTAGCTAGGCAATCATTTATGCAACGAAGCCAGTGCAATTGCATTACAAACTTAGAAATGACAATAAATTTTCTCGAATTAGACCTTCCTTCCAGCAGTGAGCAGTCATACACCGTCCAGCAACCGGTAAGTGCGTAAGTAGGTAAAAAAAACCTCCATTTGCTTTCTAATTTAAAGACCAAACAAAAATTTCCTAATTGCTTTGAAGAATGGGTGGAAATGTCAATACATACCTTCCGGCCCTGAAGTTCCACTTGCAAATCTGCAATTTTCCTCTGTACAGAAGTCAATTCTCTTAAAATTCTTACCAAGTCATCCCCTTTTTCGCCAGTACCGGCAGATAAATTTTGGACATCTTCCTAAAAAAAATAAAAATAAAATAAAGTTAATTGAGCTTAAACCTATTTAAAAATATTAATAATAACCCGCATTACTCAAACTTCAAATAAATTCAAAATTAACAATATTGTGCGAGTAGAGAGAGAGTATGTAATAGCACCACCTGTGAAGGTGGCGGGAGGATGGAGAATCCGAGATCGGCGGCAATTGAGAGAGCATCGGACATGCCTCCCACTCGCTTCAGTGGTTTCTTTCCTACCCATGTGGTGTCGCTTCCCATCGACATTTATATATATATATATATAAGAAATTGTATTTGGAACGGGTCTGATCAGCCGGCGATCGGACGGCCGGCGGTAGGAAGAAGAATTTGAAATGTTGAGAGAATGGAGCAACTATAACAATGGACGGATTTTGAAAATAACAATCTGCTTTTGGTACAATTCAAATTTTCATTTTTATTGTTGTACACATTTTCGACCATATTTTTCAATAAAATAATATTTTTCATCACATCAATAACATTTCTTTTTATTTCAATCAACCACACATTCTCCATCAATCGACTATTTCAAAATACATTATTTCAAAATAATGTGGCTGAAACACACACTATACCCCCATTTTATTTTTAAGAAACCAAAGTTTAAAATTCAAAACTCATGCCATAATTAATAAATGTTATAAACAAAATAAATTATAATAAGAGCTTGTTTGGTATCAATTTTAATCTAATTAAAATTAAAATTATGATCGTTACTGGTCACACTAGTCTAATAAAAAGTCAACAATAACGACTATTTTTCAATTTTAATCTGATTTTAATCTCTCAAAAATATACATCATAAAATTACGCTTTTTTCATTCTGAATGAAGCTCTCCAAAATAATAAATTGTGAAGATCGAACAAAATAAAAAAATCCACGAAGACCTCTCCTAAGCAAATTCACATTATACCGTCGAAGTCTCATTATTTGAAAATTATCAAATTATTGAAATCACAATTTGAAAGTTATCTGAAGATCGAATAGAGATAAAATCTATAGAGAACTCATCGGAGCAAATAATTTCAATTCTCACCGTTGAAATCTGGTTAATTGAACCCACCAAACGATTGAGATCTCAAATTAGGAGTTGTCGACACTGTATATTAGAAAATCAAATAGAGAGAGAATCCCTAATAAACTCGTCGAAGCAAGTAACTTCGATTCTAAACGTCGAAATTTGGTTAATTAAAACCTGTCGAACGATTGAGGTCACAAATTGGGAATTGTCGACACTATATATCAAAAATTTTGAAGCTACGATCACAAACTAGGTTGGAGAAATCAATGGCGTGTTACTAATTCTTTTGAATTTGTGACCTATGCATTATACCATATGGTCGTAAACTATTACGTATGATATTAATTCAATGACCTGTGATTAGTTCTCTCAGATTTGTGACCTGTGCAATACGAATTGTGACATATGAACGGTTATGTGTGACCCGTGAACTTAAATCTGTGAAAGGCATATAACACGTGATTTGTTAATTTTGATACGTGGCTTATAACATTGATCTGTCACCTATACTATATGACTCGTGACATGTAAACATTTTTATTGATCATTTTTACTTGATATGTGACTAATGCACAATGACCTGGAACCTAGTACATACACGTGCCATGTGCCCTAACACCGCTAGCAAATATCAATACAACATTTGATGTACAATCTAAGAACATGTGACCATCACAAAACCATCCCAAAACACTGGCTAAGTAGCATATCTGAAAATCACCTCAAAAAGTACCCCAAATTCGCAGCGATCTGAGCACCACAGTTGTGCGGCACTCAGATCGTCGTGCGTGCTCACTCGTTCCTTGCCTTCACTTTTCCCTCGGATTAGCTAAAAACTTATGTTAATCCACTCATCAATCTCCCATACACCACCCCCATTTCACCTTTCATACTCTCTCTTCCCCAAATCCACCGAGCTTAGAGAATCACGGATTTTCCTCGCCTGCTTAATTTCTTGGGGTGGGTAGGTATGAAATTAATTTAGTTTTATAATATTATTATTTAAAATAAAAAAATGTATTATTTACTTTATCTTTGTACAAAAAAAAAATTATTATTTTTGAAAATGAAACTTAAAAAACGGGTTGTGGTATAATTTTCACATTTGAAATTCAAAATTTAAGAAAATGGAGATTACACTCAACCAGATTTTTTAAGATTTAATTTAGAAAATCAGATCTAAAGTTTATTTATACAAAAATCAGAACATAATTATTATTTTAAAAATGTTTTTACCCAATTTTACATACTCAACCAACCACAACCATCTCTAACTCACTCTTACATGCGCACAATCTAGCAATTCAAAGGAGTCGATGGGCCGACCACCGCGCGCAGCGACGATGGTATCACTGCAGCGAGCACTGAGACGATGGTCTTACCAACATTGATCGACTTTTCCAATGCCGCTACGCACAACATGGCGATAAGTCAATAAGTCGACCCTCACGCTCAGCGGTGATGGCATTGTCAACATCGATCAATTCTTCCAATCGATGGCGATCATCCATACGTTGCAAAAATTAAGTTTTTTGTTTCTCTTCTTTTTTTGATTTTGTGGTGGCCATATTTGAAGGTTGATTTGTAGTGTATTGAAAGTGCGGATGGTGGTGGCGGGTTTAGGGATTTTGTTGGTGGCTGTGGTGTAGTATGGTAGACGTGGAAGAGATGATGGATTTTAGCAAGCGTTGGTGTTTGTTACTAGTGCGGATGGTGGTGGTTACTGGTGCAGGTAGCAATAGTTGTATTGACAGCGAAGGTGTGGTGGTGATGGTTTTTTGGTACAGATAAACGAATTGTGAACTATGATTTTTTTTTATTTGTGATTGATGAATAAATTGTAACTTATACATTTTTTTGATAAGTGACCGTGAAATAATATGTGACCAATAATTTGATAATGCATGACTTAAAAATAATTTATGACTAATAATTTGATAATGCGTGATCTAAAAATAATTTGTGACAGTTAATTTGATATTTTATGACCATGAAATAAGTTGTGAATCATAAAATTTGTGGTTTGTGACCAAAAAATAACGTGACCAATTAATATATTTATTCTATGATCGAGAAATAAATTATGAACTATAATTTTGTTGTTCGTGACTCTAGCATCTATAATTGTGAGTAATACTTAACCGTGACCATAACTTATATAATATTGTGATCCTAATATATTTAATTTAATAAAATATTATTTATTTTATTGTTTAATGAATAAAATTTAACTTCATATATGATTTTTGAAAAAAATAAACCTTATTTTTTAGATTTGAAATAGGTCATACCTAAAGCCCGTTTGGTAGAGATTAAAATCGAATTAAATTAGTTGTTATTGTTGACTTTTATTATACGAGTGAGACCCAATAACGACTATATTTTCAATTGAGCAAATTACACAAAATCATACCTTTAAACTTTCAAATTCAAATATAAGCTATAAAACTATTTTTTTCAAAAATCAGGTGAAAAATTAAACTTATAATAATTATAAAATTAAATTAATTATATACCTAACCCATTTGTCCACCTACCACAA
>CAIGRQ010301371.1:0-14404 GCA_903798375.1 Fraxinus sp. D2006-0159
AAACCCAGAAAATGAATCGAATCAATCTGGCCAAACGTCTTCAGTCAAGGTATATAGAGAGTCCAGCAGGGAACGGTCCAAGGTAAGCCACGCGTCAGCCATCAGAAGAGAATCGCTTCAATTAAAAGAAGCGTGCTTTACACAAGTGCGATTTTACCAAAATGCTGGGAACAGATAATGGGCCGGGTAATGGAGTCCATCACACCCTAATGTCTGATAAATCTAGATGTCATGCAAGTAAAATCCCATCTAAGATAGCTCGTAGCTCATCCTCCAAGATAAGGCAGTCTCCATAAGATGATGAGAAAGCCCCAATACAATGTCCATCCTAGTCACGAATAAGCGCCCCATATGAAGAAATGAATGCTCACAATAGACTCTCCAAATTATCCCTCTAGTCTCCATTCGTATGTCATTGTGCTTCACATCGTTCCTCACAAGCCATAAGAACAGAAATATAAATATGAAGATGGTAGTGCGGATGTGGCCTTTGTGAACATAGTGACCCGAGTACTTCCATCTCAAGAATCGGGATCTAACTCCCTCACCCGATCTCATAGCTACCTGAAATATATCCCCAAAATGATTTCAAACCTAATCAGAAATGGTGCTACTAGTGAAAATATGTGAACTAGTCTTGATCTCCGAGCAACATTGACATCGGGAGGCCATATGACAGCCAATCTTCCTCTGAATGGCTATATCGACAATATAAAATCCTACCACTGTCCCGAACAAAAGAAAGAAATTGTAGTACGTATAATGGGGCTCCACATCAACCGATATGAGCCCTGAGGTTGTCGACAAGAGCGGACAAGCTACCACGCTAACATGGTAGCAAAACTACCATCCGATGAATCCTTCCCGAAAATTCGATCATGGGCATTAGCCCAGAGAAGTATAGCTCCAATCTGCTCGAGCACAAATAGAGGAAGAACCTATAACATTCGTATAATATCTCATTTTGAGTCATCATAAAAATCTTGAACCCTCACGAGAGAGTACGACCGGTTGGGGAATAAAGCCACCAAAGTAGCCTCATCTATCCAGTAGTCATGCCAGAATTCGGTTCTACTCTAAAACAAATTTCACTTGTGCTATCGAATCTTTTAAATTATACACGTACATGTAGATGCCATTGACCATTATTATGGAATTGGTAAATGACTGTCTTCAAGTGAAAAACATTAATTAAACTCACAAATGGTTTATTCATATAAACTTACTTTGCAGCATGGAAGCATTTTCAATCCAAGAAATATAGATGGCGTTCAACACATAAAAGCAGCAGTATAAACAAATCAAATTAAATGGTTACTTAATTAACAGTTAAAATTAAGAACTAACGTGATAACAGCACTAATTTGAAGACATTATAATACAAATCACATAACTATTTGGACGCAAACTATCACTAAGGATAAAATATACTGAATAATGGAAGATGAGGGATAAGAATTTGAAAAAAAAAGAAAAAAAAAGTGAAGACGTAAGTGCAATAATAATTAAAGATTGATAGCCATCAATGCAATTAAAAAGTCGTTAATGCCACAATATAAAAGTGTCAATATAATCACGGTAAGGAATTAATATTGGGAACTATAAAAAAGGGTTGGTTAGAACTTATAATTACAGGGTGAATACGTTGTTAATTTGAAGTAGAACTTGGAAAGCACACGCTGCGAAAAGCATCTTTAATAAAACTATGTAGTTCTGATGAGTTTAGAGCTATATAACAGTAAATCAACTCCTCCATTTGAGCCCAATCTTGAACTCCCACATTCTGTATCACTTCAAGTATTGATTCTCTAATATCCCGTAATGGATCTGTGGAGTACTTAACTGCACAGATGCAATCTGCAAATGCCCCATTAACATCATCCGGCAGCTTAGCAGAAAAGCTAATTCTGAAACTTCTGGGCAATTTTTTCTTCTTGCTCTTGTTTCCCACTTCATCTTGAACCTCCATTTGTTTTCAAGAAAAGTTGATAATTATCATTCTATATATAGATAAAGTAGTAAGTGATGGGAGTGTATTAATTAATATGTACTCAGTATTCTTGTGAATGGTGGTGGTTGTAATAAATTTTCTCGACCCACGAACTCTGTTCAAATGGGAGGCAAGGATCTGTTTTTCTTGTTCGTTTTGCATTTAAAATCTTTTTTATAACTACTTTTTACTAGATTTTTATTTTTTTTTGGAATTAATGGGTATTAAATGTGTTTTATAACCATTTAGTTGGCCAACTTTGAGTTACATTTTAAGGCATGTCCTATGTCTAATTTGTTGGGAATCTTTTAAATCATGCACAACTTTTTAACTACTTGCTTTCATTTAATAGCTCTTAATCATAATTACAACCAGGCATAAAACATGTAGTTAAGTCGAGGATTCATTCTTTTATTTTTAATATTTTAGGGCCTGTTTGATGCACATTAAAATTTTCATTTTCATTCTTCTACTTATTTTTAACCACACATTTTTCATTACATCAATAACTTTTTCTTGTTTTTCAACCACACATTCTTCATCAATCTACTACTTCAAAATATATTCTTCCAAAATAATGCGGCTCAAACACACTCTTAATAAAAACTATTGGCAACTAATTACTAGGCCTATGTTTGATAGCCATTTTCGTGTAGAATGAGTTTTTTAAAAGTAAGTTTTTGAAAAATATGTGATTAAAAAATTAAAAAAAATTGGAATTTATGTAAAAAATATTTTATTGTAAAAATATGTAATTGAAAATGAATATAAGAAAAAAAAATTGAAATAATAATTGTCAAACATGGGCTAAACTGCACATTCATAAAAACGATATTCTTGAGCCGTTTATTAGTGTTTGTTTGACATAAGTTATTTGAATATCAATCATTCTTAACAAACATTCTCTTATTAAAATAATTATAAAGATTGATCAATAAATTTTCTCTATATTTTAATTATTTGTTCTTTATTAAATCATTTTTCACTTTAAATAATCTCTCTCAAACAAACTCTTAGCCCTGCTTCAACTTGGCACATATTCTTTAAAATTTATTTATTTTTTCTCAAATTCATTTTCAATTATACAATTTTTAAAAATAATTTTACAGACAACTTTTCCTGCTTTTAGTCAAATATTAATCATAAAAAATTTACTTTGAAAAAAGCTGCATCAAACAGATCGCTGACCCTTTTACCGTTTCACGATGATAAAGATTAAAAAAAAAAAAACAAAACAAAAAAAGGTGCAGAAAAGGAAAAAAAAAATTAAAAAAATATCCGTATCTCGTTATTACATACGATCACATACGATTTAAAATTCAAACATATGTAATTTATATCTCACAATCACAACTTCTTGTGATTAATATATATATATATATATATTTATTAAAAGTGTTTATGTCCAAAGTTGATTGGACATAGGGCATAACACTTACATAATTAACATATCAATTATAAGATGGTAATCTATCCTTACTGTGAGGTGATTAAAAAAGTATATCAAATTGGCTAAATGAATATGTGTTGAGTTGGAACAAGTCTCTAAAAAGAGTTAAATTGTTACCCAAATTCTATTGAAAATTGGTGTTTTGGTTGAAGAGGTCTTGAAGGAGTCCAATATGGACCAAGGAGAAAAAGTCGGCTCATATACTTTTGCTAAACGTCCCGCTTCTACTCGAGCACCAAGAATAGGGAGTCTAGCATTCAAGCGCCAATGCAGCCGCTAGTTGGGCTCGAGGAACACTCCTCGAGCGGCCGTTTTATCAGGCCCAAGCCTATTTTTGATTTTAACATATTTTATGATATATATTCCATCCCAAACGTAGTCTTTAAGGGTTGTATATATATTTTATGACCTTCGACACTTCATAATATTAGAAACACATTAGATTTGGTTGAGAGTGCATCAAATCTTGTAAAAACAATCAGTAATCTCGTTTGTGATTGATTTATTTCATCTTGAAATTATCTCGTACAATTCATAATAAATAGGTATCAGAGCAAGTTGATTTTTGCATGGCAATGATGAAATATAACATTCAGCTATTAGATCACAACACAAGGATTTCACTATAAAAGGTAAAGATGCAAGTTGATCTCGATGGATTTGGATAATGTCGAGCTAAATTTCTATAAAATGCCTTCTATTTGGATGCAAGAAGAAATGCCGCGTAGGGATCAAAAATTCCTATCACAAATTTATCTCCATCTATCAAATAATATTCTTCAGAATGTTCTTAAAGAGAAAAGTGTGGCTGCATTGTGATTGAAAATAGAGCAACTTTGCATGATAAATAGTTTAACCAGTAAGTTATACTTGAAGCAGCGCTTGTACTCTCATCGTATGTTCGTAGGTATGTTTATTGAGGATCACTTGACAATTTTTAAAGAAATTGTAATTGGTCTTGAGACTATGGAAGTTAAATATGTTGAAGAAGATTTTGTATTAATATTGTTGTGTTAACTGTTATCTTCATATATAAAACACTATTCTCTATATTTGTGAACTTTCACGATTGATGAGGTCAATGTTGCTTTACAATCAAATGAGAAGATGAAGCATCTTTTGTGTTGAGGACCGACATGATTGCTATGATATCACTTGTTAAGTATTATGTATTTCTCCGATCCACTTGATGTAATTCAGGATTGAAATATCGAAATTGTATGGCAAAAATATGAACTATATGATCGTAAGCAAAAAATAAAAAATAAAAAAGACAAGAAATATGGCAGAAATTTGAAGATTTTATTGACTCGTGAACAATAATGAAGAATAATCACCGAGTTTAAACTATCATATATTCTCAAAACCTTTCAATATATTGTTGAATATATATTTTCTAAAGATATAATGTGGAATATATATAGAAATCTCTTTTTAGAGTTCTAGATAAAGAAGAAAACATAAAATTTGGGAAAAAACAGAATTAAAAACATCCCGATGGCACCTCGGTGCCCCCATCCAAGCGCCCCAACTTCGTGGTCGGCGCTGTGGCGCCTAGTGCTAGGTGCCTCGACGCCTGGGGCAAAAAGAAACAGACAGGGGTACTAGAACCGTAGGTTGGGCATTCTGGCCCACTTTTCTTCGTTCCAAGTTGTTTCCTTCATCTCAAAGTCTTTTTCTAAGCCAAACTCCCAATAGGACTTTCAAATAGAATTTCAACTTAAATAAGACTCTAATAGCATTCCAAACTGAATTCCTCTTGATGTGTACTTCAATTACTTCAACACGAAATTCGGGGTCATACCCAAATTCCAACAATCTCTATCTTAACACGAATTCTAGTGTAACGAACAAAACTCCTAAAATTTCTCCACCTGGAGAAGAATATCTGTCTGCAAGCAATGAACTACACTCTTCAATAATAACTAAAACTGATTTCTCCAACAAACACAAAAAAAAAACTCCACCTCTTCCAATGAATCCAAACATTACTATTACTATATAGAATTACCTTATATTCACAAAAATCATAAACATTTTAAAATTTACCAACTATGGCTGTAACACAACCTGCAGAAGAATCAATCCCAAATACTTTTACAGAAGGCCCTTGCTAGATTGTATATCTTCTACTACGTTTAAAGCATGCCCCAACAAAATTAGCATCCAAATACCTTTCTCCACTGGACTCATCCAAAACGACATTATTTATATCTTCTGAACTCAATTGAGCAGTATTCTTCAAATTCGACCTCTTACAAAAGCCAAAAGGTACTGTACCAAACTGAATGTCCACCATGGTACTGAACCTGTGCTGATTGACTCTTCCAAATTTTGCACGAACATCCTTGCAAACCTTCAATACTCTACTTTCACCAAAGAACTTATAACCATTTGAATCAAGGATAAACAATGAGATGAGATTCTTATTCAAATCTAGAACATGTCGAACTGGCCAATTGTTCTAATTGTCCCATCCATTAGCTTTAATTTGACCTTACAAATTCCAGCAATTCGATAAAGTCCGTTGTTTCCCATAACATGTCGAAACCGTTTCATATGTAGTAAACAAGTACTTATTAGGATACATATGAAATACACATGCTGAATCCAGAATCCAATCCTCAACTGGTTTAGACTGACGTCATAAATAGACAAAAGATCTTCCTCATTTACATTGTTCTCTGCTAGGTCTGCTTTGCATGATAAACAGTTTGACCAGTAAGTTATACTTGAAGCACCACTTGTATTCTCAAAGTATGTTCAAAGGTACGTCTATTGAAGATCACTTGACAGTTTTTAAAGAAATTGTAATTGATCTAGAGACTATGGAGGTTAAATATGTTAAGGAGGATCTTGTATTAATAGTGTTTGTATTAACTGTCGTCTTCATATATGACTTTTAAAAACACTATTCTCTATAGTTGTGAACTTTCATGGTTGATAAGGTCAATGATGCTTTACAATCAAATGAGAAGATGAAGCATCTCATCTGTTGAGGACTGACGAGATTGCTATGATACCACTTGTTAAGAATCATATATTTCTCTGATCCACTTGTTGTAATTTAGGATTGATATATCGAAGTTGCATGGTAAAATATAAAAGTATATGATCATAAGCAAAAAAATAATAAAAGACAAGAAATATGGCAGAGAAATTTGAAGATTTTATTGACTCATGAATAATAATGGAGAAATATACAAATGATCTGAAGTTCTAGTAATACCGAGGCTAAACTATCATATTCTCAAAACCTCTCAAGATGTTGTTGAATATATATCTTGTGAAGATACAATATGGAATATAGATATGAATCTTTTTTTTGAGTTCTAGATGAAGAATAAGACATTAAATTCAGGAAAAATGAAATTAAAAACATCACGGTAGTGCCTCGACGCCACCATCTGGGCGCCCCGACTCCAGGGCCTGCGTTGTAGCGCTTGGGGAAAAAAGCACCAGCATGGGTACCTTTTGGCCCCACTTTTTTTTCCACTCAAAGTTGTTTTCTTCATCTCAAAGTCCATTTCCAAGCCAAACTCCCAATAGGGCTTTCAAATAGAATTTCAAAATAAGACTACAATAGCATTCCAATCTGAATTTCTCTTGACGTGCACTTCAATTAGAATTCTTCAAGTACTTCAATAAGGAATTTAGGTCACACTCACATTCTAACAATGTTCACCTCGACATAAATTCCATTACAACAAACAAAGCTCCAAGATTTTCTCCACCTGGAGAAAAAAATTCGTCTACAAGGAACGAATTGAACTCTTCAATAACAACTAAAGACGATTTTTCCAACAAACATAAAATACTCCACATTTTCCAATGAATCCAAAAACTACTCTGTAGAATTACCTCAGATTCACAAAAATTATAAACATTTTAAATTTTACCAACCATGACTGTAATACACCCTGAACAGAATCAATCCCAAATTCTTTTACAGAAGGTCCCTTGCTAGATTGTACATCTTTTACTACGTTTAAAGCATGCCCAACGAAATCAGCATCCAAATACCTTTCTCCACTGGGTCCATCCCTAGCAATTGAATACAGTGACACCGTAGGTGAAGGTGGAAAAATGGCATTATCTATGTCTTTTGAACTCAACTGAGCAGTATTTTTCAAATTCGAGCTCATACAAAAACCTAAAGGTACTGTACCAAAGTGAATGTCTACCATGGTACTGAACATGTGCTAATTGACTCTTCCAGATTCTGCACGACCCTGTAAGATGTATAAGTAAGACATTTTCTGCCCCTCCAATACAACATGGGCACCCTTGTAAACCTTCAATACTCCACCTCCACCAAAGAACTCATAACCTTTTGAATCAAAGATAAACAACGAGATGATATTATTCTTTAAATTTGGAACATGTTGAACCAAGCTAAGTGTTCTAATTGTCCCGTCCATTAGCTTCAATTTGACCTTTCCAATTCCAGCAAACCGACAAGGTGCGTTATTTTCCATAACTACGACACCTTTGGAAACTGTTTCATATGTAGTAAACAAATCCTTATCAGGACACATACAAAACACAAATGCTAAATCCAGAATCCTATCCTCCTCTTTTTTAGATTCGACGTAAAAAACAACCAAAAGATCTCCCTCATTTACATTGTTCTTTGCGAGGTCTGCTTCGTTAGATGTATCTGATTGCTTACCCTTTCGATGTGCAACCAATCTTACTTTATTTTGTAATTTGTAGCAATCCTTCTTAATGTGCTCCATTTTCTTGCAAAAGTTACATATCTAATTACTAAAATTAAACTTCGATCTGTCCCTTCTAGAACCACCATGAACATTAAGGTCTTCTCCATCTGTGGCCTTAGAAACCAAATTCTTCATCTTCTCTTTTGAAAAAAAAAACATCATACACCTCCTCTAAGGTGAACGTATCACAACACAAGATCATATCTCTAAATGAAGAAAACGAAGTAAGAAATGAACACAAGAGGATCAATGCCAAATCTTCTTCATTATACTTTACTTTCGAAGTTTCCAAATCAGTGACTATCTTCCAAGGATCCATCTTCTAACATGTGATGAGAGTATTATCACTGCNAGGATCAATGCCAAATCTTCTTCATTATACTTTACTTTCGAAGTTTCCAAATCAGTGACTATCTTCCAAGGATCCATCTTCTAACATGTGATGAGAGTATTATCACTGCATCAGATGCAATTTGCTTGTTAGACTTTTGGCCATGCATAATTGCTCCAATTTTAACCATAAAGTATCCGTTTAAACATCCTTCAAACGTTCTAAAGAATGTTATCCGAGAGATCAAGATGAATATGAGAAAGTGCATTCTTATCCTTCTATAATTTCTCCTCCACGGTCAAAGTTGCGGGCATCTTGTCAACTCCCAACAATGCATCATCTGAACCCATCTGTGTGAGTACTGCTTGCATCTTAACTTGCCACAACATGAATCTAGGGTTCCGATCCAAAATCGAAATGTCATATTTTATGTAAGCCATCAAGAACAAAATCTCAAACAAGTCAAACCTTACACTATACGGAACTACTGAACCTGATTCTGATACCACTTGTTAAGGACTGACGGGATTGCTATGATAACACTTGTTAAGAATTATGTATTTCTCTGATCCGCTTGTTGTATGGCAAAATATAAAGTATACGATCGTAAGAAATAGAATAATAAAAGACAAGAAGTATGACAGAGGAATTTGAAGATTTTATTTACTCATGAACAATAATGGAGAAACATTTAATTGATCTGAAGTTCTAGTAATCACCGTGGCTAAACTATCATATGTTCTCAAAACCTCTCAAGATGTTGTTGAATTTATATTTTGTGAAGACAATGTGTAATATATATGAATCTCTTTTTGGAGTTCTAGATAAAAAAGAAGACATAAAATCCAGGAAAAAATAGAATTAAAAACATCACAGTGGCTTCAAATGGAATTTCAACTTGAATAAGACTCCAATAGTATTCCAAACTGAATTCTTCTTAATGTGCATTTCAATTAGAATTCATCAATTACTTTAACAAAGAATTTGGGTCACACTTAAATTCTAACATCGTTGTTGAATCTGAGGGCCAAGTAGAGAGGGTTTGGTTATTCATGAAGGAATCAAGATAAGAATATTGATGGTAATATAAGGGGGCATATCGATGTATAGACATGGAGAGAAGACATGTCATTTTTACAAAAGGAAATGACATATTAGAGCTGACCGCTACAAATTAAAGTACTTGAGGATGGCTGCTACTAAAGAAAAAGGAAAGCAACCTGAGGATGTAGAAGAAGCCAGTATTGTAGGAGAGGACCAAAGTGAAAGAGAGCTATTGGTGATTTCTAAAAGTGATTCCAATCTTGTGTGGATTGGGTTCTTGATTCAACTTGCACATTCTATATGTGTCCCAATATGGACTGATTAACAACATATGAGGTGGTTTCAAGAGGTGCTATGACTATGATAAACTATGTGTCTTGTAATACAGTTGGAATTGGATTAGTCTGGATTAGAATGTTTGCGGGGCTATCAAGACACTTACATATGTTAGTCATGTTTTAGACTTGAAGATGAATCTCCTATCCCTGAGTGTCCTTGATGCTAAGGGGTGCATGTACACTGGTGAAGGTGGCATTTTGAAGTTTAGCAAAGGTTTTCTTGTTGTGATGAAAGGACAAAGAAGTTCAACCCGATTATATGTATTGTAGGGATCTACAGTTACATGGGATGCAACTATCACCATTTATTCCTTGTATGATGTAGAAGTTTCTAAATTGTAACATATGCGACTAGGGAATATGATTAAGAATGAGATAGCTAAATTGAGCATAAGAGGACTTTTTGGTGGATAGAGTACTAGCGAGATAAAGTTGTGTAAGCATTGTGTTTTTGGAAAATAGAAAATGGTCAAATTTATGAAAAAAGAGTTACAATACGAGGGGAACACTTGATTATATCCATTCGGATCTTTATGGATTGGCGAGGTTGCCTTCTAGAGGAGATGTATATTATTTGTTGTCAAATAATTGATGATTTCTCCAAAAATGTTTGGATTTTCTTCTTGAAGCAGAAGAGTGATATGTTTGCCACCTTCAAAGAATGGAAGACAATGATAGAGAAGTGAGCTGGAAAGTAGATAAAACGTCTTGGATAATGGCTTGGATTTTCGTTCGAATGAATTAAATAATTTTTGCAAGGCAGAAGGGATTTTGAGGCATATGACAGTGTGCCATACTCATCAACAGAATGGTGTAGCAGAGAGGATGAATAAGGCTTTGATGGAAAAAGTCTGGTGTATGCTTTCAAATTCTGGGTTGCTTAAGACATTTTTTTTGCTGAAGCTGCTTCTACAACTTATTTCATTATCAACCGTTCACTCTCAATTACTATTGAGAAAAAGATTCGAAAGAGTTATGGTCTAATAACCCTCATTATTACTCAGATTTGAAAATATTTTGATGACCTGCTTATACTTATGTTGATAATGGAAATTTAGAACCAATGTCTACAGAGTGCATCTTTCTTGGTTAAAAATCTGAAGTTAAGGGATATAAATTTTGGTGTCAAAAAATTAGCAAGGCGGTGATTAATAGAGATGGGTGTTTGATGAACATGCTATGGTTAAAAATTTACCTTGAAAGGATTCTGATGTTACAACTCATAAGGAACTAAGTATTCAAGTGGAGTTTGAGATTGGTTTATGATTTAAACCAGATTCTTTAGCTCGGTTTAGTTTAGAAGTGAAGGAGAATACCATTTTGTCACCACCATCAGTGGTATCACAACATTCTATTGCTAAAGATAGATCTAGAAGAGTGATTAAATCTCCATAGAAGTATGGAAAGGCTGACTTGGCAGTATATGCATTGAATGTGGCTAAAAATATTGATTCCAATGATGAGCCTACTACATACACAAAAGTAGTTACACTAATTTTGGCATATGGATGATTGCTATGCAAAAGGAGATAGAATCACTTCAATTAGAACTTTTCTTGGTGTTGTGGCTAAGCGTAATTTAGAGCTTGAGCAATTAGATGTAAAAATAGCATTCTTGTATAGAGAACTTGAAGAGAATATCTATATGCAACAACCAAAGGATTTCATATTTACTGGAAATTAGGACTACATGTCCAATTTAAAGAAGTCCATTTATTGCCTAAAACTATCACCGAGATAATGGTATAAAAAGCTTGACTCATTTATGACTACTTATGACTTTAACAAAAGCAGTTATGATAGTTGTGTGTACTTTAGGAAGTATGATGATAAATTATTTACATGTCTACTACTTTATGTTGATGATATATTTGATAGCTACCATGGATAAAGAATAGGTAATAAAAGTGAAAGTACAGCTCAATGAAGAGTTTGATACAAAGGATTTTGGGAACAACAAAGAAGATTATTGGAATGGAGATCTTGAGAGATAGGAAGCTTAATAGATTATACTTGATTCATAAAAGGTACATTGAGAACTACTTCACAAGTTTAATATGTTGAGTGTTTGAACAAAATCCGTAAGTGTACGGGATCGTTGACAATTAATAGAATAAGTTAGTTGAGTTATCGTCCACAAGGAATAATGTATAATAATAGTGTATTAGTTATTATCAAATTCAACTTATCGTAACAAAAAAAAGATTGTGTTTGTTGTTTAAACTAATTCTGACTAAGAAAGCAATTAAAAGTGGTTTTATTAATATGCGATGAATGTATTGGATTTATGAATCCCCATATTAGTTCTATTTCCAATTCTCGACCTATTAAACGTAGCAGTTATTTTTTGTAGTGTTAATGACAATCAATAATCCGGTTTTATTCAATTTTATTTTTCAAGATATATTAAACATATGTTTAACACGACCTAATCTTATCCTTAGTCCGAATTCAGATGAAAAATATGCATTAATTCACAAATTTATCCCAAAAGATTGCACATAGCATGACTATTATTTCTAATACCTATTGTCTGTATGTTAAATACGTTGTGTTCTACCTGTGAGCCTCCCATCACTACAAATAGGCAACAAGTTGTCCAATTGGTAGCTAAGAAACTAAATAACACAATTTGAATGTATAAATAATAAAAAAGCTAAGAAATTACTAAATTGACAAGTCATGAATTGAATTCAACAACTAATAAGGTTCATCGTCCATCTAATGCATAAGAAATCTAGCAAAACATGTTTCAAATGAAAAAAACAACAAGAAGAATGAAAGAATGTCACTTGGAATTTGTAAATACAAGGAAGAGATGTCATGGTACAATTCTTGTTCTTGATTATCAATCCCAAGATTTGATTATTCAAGTTCTTGATGTTGCTTGATTAAATCCCTTGCTAGTGTTAAAAAAAAGAATTTACATTCCCAACTAACTAATTCAATAATAACATTTGAACAAATCAAACTAATAAATCTAAAGCCAGTAAAACTTAGTGTTTTTCGCATGTTGAATCCCTTGACAGTCCGTTGCACTATTTCGTCACTGTTCCAATCGATCTAAACTAACCTGAAAAATTATAGTAAGAGTGAGTATTTAAAAATAACTAGTAAGATACGTGCAGTTTCCATAAGCAATTATATAACAATAACATAGATAATTTATACCACATTTCTCTTTATGAAGTATATTGGTGACCAAACAAGATACCCATCATTTCTCATTTTGAATTCCCGAAGGATTTCACAATTCGTAAGTCGAACCCGAAGGTCCAATGGCAATTAATGCATAAATTATTGACCATGAAAGTATACGGCACAGAAATGTGTTAGGGTATTCGATTGATCTCCGACTGCTCTTGATGAAATGGTGGTATGGAATGTCATAAATTTATGTTTTAAAATTTATTATATTGTTTGGACGCACGTATCCTACTAGGTTTATAATACTCATTCCTTTAAAATGTTAGCTTTTCAGGTTAGATCGATTCAACGTGGATGGTGGCTGAATGGTGCGTGGGTTGCCAAGTAAAACCATGACTCAATCATTATATTTTTACTATAAATAGTGTGCAATTGTCTCGCAATTGTCCACCAAAGAATTTTACACGGCATCTTTCAGACTAGGCAACTGTAAATTTCAAGTATATTTTTCTTATCAAAAGCTCGTTGATCAATCAAAGTAGGATACTATGTGCAAATTGATTTGTCCTTGCAATATTATATTTTTTTACGTAATTTATTTCATGAAATGCTAATTGACCTATGGGTCTTAATGAAATAAAATGTGAGATTTCCTTCGGATTTTCTCAACTACTTGAAAAGTTCTAAATACTTGATCATTGACACAATTACAATATATCATAACAAAAATTAAGAAAACTCATAATCATGATAAAAGAACGACATTTCATTTCATACATTGGGATCGATTGGAGAGTGTTGAATAGTGAGCGCCACATGCCAATAATTCTTTATAACATTGTATATTTAAAACTTTAAAATTTTTACATTATCTTTAAACTCTCAAAGTTTATGAAAGTACCCCCTCTTTTTCTTTTTCAAAAAAAAAAAAAGGATATTCTCGAAATAGAAAGTTCTAGAAAATAAAATATTCTTAAAAACTATAACACCCCAATTTTCATAAAACTTGAAGTGTTTCCAAAATTTTCACTTACTTAAAAGGCAAAACGACTAAAATATAGAATTTAATAAACAAAATATTGAAACATTCATAAACTTACATTTAAATCATGAAATCGTATCTTTAAAAAAAATTTACATTCTCAACTAACTAATTCAATAATAATACTTGAACAAATCAGACTAATAAATCTAAAGGCAGAAAACTTAGTGTTTTTCGCATATCGAAATCTCTTGGCAGTCCGCTGCACAATTTCGTCACATTTCCAATAGATTCAAACTAACCCGAAAAATTATAGTAAAAGTGAGTATTTAAAAATACTCAATAAGATATGTGCAGTTCCTATACGCAATTATAAAACAATAACATAGACAATTCATACC
>CAIGRQ010301395.1:0-13062 GCA_903798375.1 Fraxinus sp. D2006-0159
TTTCCAATTCTTCAACTTGTTTTTCATATAAATGATTGTTGCATCATTTGTATTTGCATTGTCTACAGTAATTGTACCCACACGCTCTATTCTCTAATCAAGCAAACAATTTTCAATAAGTTTTCCAATTGTCTCTCCTTTATGATTTACCAAGTGTAATGCCCACTCCCCATCTGCCTTTAGGACGGGGGAAGTCCCTGTGCTGCCCTATTTCGATGATCAATCATATCTTCGTTGACAATCTCAACTCTCATCATCTCTACCTGCTCATCATAAGTGGTAGGTTTTTGCTTTGGACGTCTCTCCAAAATAGTGTATTCATGTTCAGTCTTCCTTTCAGAACTGAGAAGGCCTTTTTGTCAGTTACTTGCCGCAATATGTTATCTTTTCAGTGAAATGAGCTACGTAATTCTTCAACGTTTCCCCTGTTGCTTGCCTCATATCTTGGAGGAGCTGGATCGGTGCTTCTCCATCTTTCTTAGACAAATACTACTTAAAAATGCATTTTTGAGGTCGGGCCAGCTCCTGATGCTAAGTAGTACCAAACTGCCATACAACACCTCAGCTGCTTCGCCCAGTACTAAGTGAAAGGCCCTACACTTCAAAGCTGGCGAGGCACCTTTGAAACTTATTTGTGTTTTATATTTATTGAGGTATTTCTCAGGGTCGCCTTTTCTCTCGTACTTCGAAATTTTGGGGGTACGAAATTAGGACGTATGGGAAAACTACGAAACTCCTTGGAAAAGGGAGATTATCATCATCGTCGTCGAGCTCATACGATCGGCATAGTCCATCAGAATCATTTACATCTGCTAAGTAACGAGACGAGGGCTGGGATGACCCTCCTCGATTTTCCCAATTCATTAGGCTTCACCTCTGTTGCTTGTTTCTAGGCGGAGGAGCCTAGCTGTTTGGCTTTACGCTTGCAAGATCTTGTGGACAAACTGTTTGATGGGTGGATTGGTTCTTATTTCTATGCCTTTGTCTAATTCGATAGAACACACTCACGGACCTTTGAGGCTGTTCTTCATAGTTTGAGGGAAGTTGTCCCCTACGACCTAAGTGTCATTGGCACCTGTGGCCGGAGGTGTAGTTGGAGTTACCCTCACTTCCTTTTCAATTGGGGCCTCTCTTCTCTGTCGACTTGAATGGGTCCTCTGGCTGTGCCCTACTTCTGCCTGGTGCTGGTTGTAGGCTGATTATGGGGGTACTCTGAGGCACTTGGAAGCCTTTTTGATTTTGGATTTGCAAGAGGAGTTCATGCATAGCAGCATTTTGGGCTACAATGCTTCTCATGTTGGTGGCCATCAGAGCTACCTTAGCAGTTAGTCGCAAACCAATTCTTCTGTCCCTGCATTGGTGATGGTGAGGCCTTCGGTGCTTGAAGTTGGTTTTGAGGATCTCTTCTTAAGAGACCCCACTTACTCTCATTGGTGTTACGTCTTCATTGCTTGAACTCATTGTTTTGGACTTGGAAACTCTTTTCTTCCAAGAGGTAAATCAATGAAACTCCAAATCTCTTCCTTGGAGCTTCCACTTGTTCTTTCCTCAAGAACGAATCAGTTTTCAAGTGAGAGATCGATTGAATATTCTGGTAAGCCTTTTCTTTACGGGGATATTCATGGTTATAATAACATTTTTTCACAGATAGCGCCAATCTATTGACCCAAAAAGTGACCCTCACACGTGGCCATAAGATATAACTCCACGTAGGCTGCTCCTGCACGTTGTAACTCACCGTTAATCACTCGTGGCCTTTTTCGGTGAGGGAAGAAGCGGTCACGAGCACCCCGACGGTCAAATCACTAAGTTGGTAAACCAGAGTTGAGATGTCAGGTGGTGGTAATCACCGGAACATGATTATTAGTGTAAATGTGTTTGGACAAGGATAATATAAAAGGCTAGTGTTATATTTTCTTTAGAGGCCGAGAGCTCTCTCCTCCTATGGTGCATGTGTGGGTATTTATAATAAAAGGGATGAGAGGGGAATCGTTAGAGCACGTCCTTTCATAGGCCTCAATCGTCAATCTATGAGTGGACGAATATTTAATGCTTCTTGACATAGTAATGCTTAACTTCATGCTTTGGGGTCTGTCAAATAGGCGTTTCATCAATCAGTCTTAAGGGTTTGATTTTGAGATCTTTACATAAAAAATCTTCTAGTACATAGGGTAGAAGTGAAGTGGTTCGTGGCAAAAGTTGTAGTTGTGCTCTGGGCATCTTATTGCTCATCCCTTCGAAATTGGTTTCAGTTAGCCCTATTGGTCAATCTAAGGTGTGACGAAGAGATGCGAAGTACGTGCCTTAGCATCCGCCATGTGGTGGATGAGTACAGTTCGCCCGCCATGTGGTGGATGAGTGCAATTCGTCCACCACGTGGCGGAAGAGTACAGTTTGTCTACCCGTGACGGATGAGTCCAGTTCGTCCACCATCACCTAACACAAGGTGGATAATGTGGATAACAAAAATGAATGGAAAATTTATTTTGTACAAACATATCGTTTTTCTTGGGATGTTTTCGTACAAACATGCGGTCACTAGGGTGGGGGGGGGGGGGGCCTTTAGTTACATTAGACTGATGAACCGACAAATTTGGTTGAAGAAGTTGGAGATGGTGAAAAAAATTATCACTATACAAGGCAGAATTGAGTAATGGTGCTAAAAATATTAGTCAAAATGGGAAACAAATTAATTTGGACCAAAAATCTCGCATCCTGTTTTGGCTAGTAATGCAGATAAATCTGGTGCAACATTTGGGAATGCATGAAATGAGTACTCGTGTGGAGATTGTGGCTGACCACATGGCCAACGGATTATTTTGGATATAATTCTGAGAGTTCGACACATAATAATCTCTAGTCCCTTTTTGGTGACATAGGAGAATCACATGTCAAGAACGGCATTCTCAACCACTTTAAAAGTTATAGTAGCTAATTGCGGTAAGTAGTGGAGTTTGGAGTTGGTACATGGAATTTTGGATGGATTCCAATAAGATATCCTCTTCGTATAGTAAAAATAATGATAAGGTAACTAATTTGGAAAACATTGATAACAAAGGTAGCTTGATTAGCAAAACATGGTGCTTTCTTTGGGTAGTTATAGATGCCTATATTCCTACTAAAGGACTTTGCTTATGCAACGGGAGAGTTTGAGGAGGAATGAAATTCTAGCATGACTATTACGAGGAAAGTAATTATGGAAAAGATTACGAGCCAACAAAATATGATGATAAGGGCACACGTAGTCAAGAACATTTACCTTTTTCTTTAAACACCCAGACTCGTAAAATTTTAGCTAGAGGTTAGGTCGTATGTCTTCTTCCAAAGTTTTGTACTTTTTGTTTTGGTATGAATAAAATAGTCTACTGTGTTTTGATTAAATAAAATAGATGTGATTCTAATCATAATTCCAAACTTGGTCCCTCAACTTCCAGTAAATTATAACAGGCACTTAAAACTAATAACATACTGATATTAACCACGATAACTATTAAGCTTGATGAAGCCTAGTAAAGGAATATTTCGCAAGTATAACACAAGCGCCAAAAATTGAACAATGGTACATGTTGCTAAAGCATGTTTGATCAAGTATCATTATGTGAAAATACTGAAGAGCAATGTGATGAATATAATTAATGATGATAATTCCAACTTTTAGGATAAACTCCGCAACCGTAAATTTCATCAAAACTGCAATTGGCATAAAGAAATTTCCCATATAACTATTATTAACCTAAATTCGTTCTCATAATCTGAAAAACAATTCCAATTGGATATATTGTAAGACACATCCGCTTAAGAAAACATAAAAAAATAAAAATAAAAAATTGCCCCAAAAGTACGTGCAGCAGTTTGCATAACAAACTACTGGTTCTTGTTGATTGAGATAGAATAACAAAAAAAGAAAAGAAAGAGAAACCACTTATTTTTGAAAAGATAATACACAGATTCAGAATCAGAATCAGAATCCACCACAAATTAGTAGTAATTAAAGACAGCTTCCTCCATATCCTGCATTTCTAAATAGTGCCAGCTTTACGTCTTCCGAACTTAAAACTGCTCTCTGCTCCTTTTCCTGCACTTACATTTAACTATTGTTATGGCAAATTCTTACATTGCTTAAGTACGAAAATAATACTTAATATTAACCAAGCTGATGGAACCTAATCCTAATTCCTAGTATGGTATCAAAGCCTTGTTAAACATTTAGATGGACAATTAAAACAAGAGATTTAGTACCTGACAAGAAGCTTGCATTGCAAAATCATTAAAGCAGCTAATGACGCAGTGGTGAATGTGAAGGCCTAATGCCTCTAGAGTGCTCAGGGTTGACAGCAACAACCCAGACTTCCCTGCACAGCATATCTCTATTCTTGTATCTGCACCATTCCTTCTTTCTACATCAAACTGCATTCACTTATATAACACTCAGTACGTAATAAAAAATCATTTTTTGTTAGAATAAAATCTTGCAGATATATGTACCTTGGGTGAATTTCTCACTAACATTTCATTAGGCTTTGCATCCTTGAAGATGGTCAGCTGATTTGATCCCACATCTTCAATTTCATCTTGCAGCTTATTAATTCTCTCCAATAGCTCTTTCACATAGTCTATAGTATCACCAAGTATAGAGGTTCTATCCATCTGTCAAAGAAAAAGATAAAAGAGGGTAAGTTGACTTTGAAATAAAAATAAAAATCCTGAAAAATCTTGCCTTGCTTATCTTGGGAACAACTGATCTGAGCATTGAAAGGCGATCGTTAAGGCGCTTCCTTCTCCTTCTTTCAGCCATTAGATTCTTGGAAGGCTGCCCATTGAGCTTCTTCACCATCTTATTAATCTTTGTTTTTGGACTGTTGAAAGTAGCAGGCACCTGATCAGCTTCTTGAAATTTACGCGTATCCAAATTCTGATGAAGAATATCATCATTACCAAAAAGAGAATAATGTTGTTGAGGAGGGAATTCAAGTGGAGGTGATAAATCATAGATTTCATTGAAAACTGAGTAACTCAGGCTCTGATCAACAGGTAGAGAATAATCCTGAAAGGAAGTATAAGTAGTGGTTGCGGGATTTGTTAAAGTCTGAAAATTCATCCATTCATCACTGCCACTGCCACTGCCACTGGTGCATAATTCATCATTGAATCCAACTGCACCTGTTAGACCTAGTAACTCCTCCAACAAACTATATTGTTCACTATACAACTCCATCTCTCTCTCTCTCTCAAACACTCACACAGAGGTTGAATTATAAGTAGGTTACACAACTTGATAAAATGTAGTGGCATATATATAGGGAGGGATATGGAAAGAGGAAATTTTTTAATATTTATATATATACCGTTCTTATTTTACTGTCTTTGACCGTCTTTTTACTTAGCCTTCATTTTAATACAGTTTATAAAATGATTTATATATATACTCCATCAGATATTTATTTTAATCACATATTCATAAATAATATTTATTGGTATTTACACGCTTCAGGCAATCCATTACTATTCATCTTTATATTTTGATTTAACAAATTACCGAACATTAGCTAAATATAACTCTTAATTAATAAACAAGAAGACATCAACTCTATTTATTCTACAAACGAAGTTACTTTTGAAATAATGTTTTCCTATTTATTAGAGACCAACATTAATGAGCGGAGATGTTAAATCGTAATTAAAAGGGAATCAGCTCAGAGACAAGGTGATTTTCACAGAATTTTGCTTATGATCATACATCTTAGCCCTTGTTTGATTAATATTTAAAATTACATTTTCAACTACACATTCTAAAAATATAACTTTGCAATACTTTATAACTACACATTTCATAAAAATCACTTTTTAGAGTAACTTTTCATTGCAAAACAACTTAGCCCATGTTTGGTCTATATTTTCAGCAGATTTTCATAAAAGTTAATTGAAAAATTATGAATTCCATTAAATGTGTTGACTTTCATATTAATATTATATGTGAACCGAAATGGATGGAATTAGCAAAATAGACCTGTCAAGTTGCATAAACTTCAGCACTATTACTTCCCAATAAATAAATATAAACCAAAAAAAAAAAAAATGCATAAAGATTAAATACAAAAATGTTTTTACTAGAAATTGATGAGATGGGGCCCAATGAAAAGACCTTTTCACAAATTGGCTGGTTGTTTTGGTGAAAATTTCAAATGAGTTGGAGAGGCCGTTTTGTCTATCTTAAAAATTTAGATGAAATAGTTTAACGTGTGTTTATATATAATTCTAATGTGTTGCAAGGCCTAATAGTGATTCGTCAACCGTAGTGGAAGGAGGGGTGTGTTCGCTTCATCTGCTGCACTAATTGTATCATGATCATATATTAAACCCTATAGCCAAGTAATTTTGAGAAAAACGTGTATTTTCTAGAAGGATAAGTGCAATGTCTACGATGTAAACCTAGCTAGGAAGAATCTAAGCCACATGCACACTATGATTAATAAAAAATCTCACTATAAATTAAACAAGTTGTTTAATCAAGCGTTAAAACAATAATAGTGAAGAAATAATATTTATGAGGACCACCAACTATGTGTTCCACGAATAACGGTTACGTGAGGGTCTAGGGCATATCCATTGCCAGCTTATGTCCCATTAATGGAACTACAAAAAAAAAAAAAGTCATATAACATGTCATCAATACAAAGAAGGGGCTTTTAAACCTCCACCTAAACCTAACAAGGAGTTATAGGAGATTTGAAAATTGATCCAGCAAATACTATGACTGGCATGCATAAAGTCCATCACTAGAAAGGCATTGGTTGTCCTTTTTATAATTATATTATATTCCTTCTGATTACAAGCTAGTGCATACAAATACGATAAATTGTGATTTATTGGTGCAAAATATCATATAGAGTTTCGATCTATCGAAACTAAGACGTGCGCACCAAAATAGAACAACTTACCGAAACATAAAAATAAGACTATAAAGGTCGATAATATCTATCGGATAAACAATTTTATTCCACCTTTAAAAATGACTAGGATTATCTATATCTCATGAAAGTTCATGCATTTTCATAATTAGGAATATCAATTTTAACCACTTTAGATCCTTAAGTGAGTAAATTATAATCACTTCCCAATAGACTATTAGCTTATAGGTAAGTAGTTCAAAATAGTACCAAAGCTCAACAAGAGCAAACAACCAATTCATTACATTTAAAAGTTCAAATGATTAGTTTCGTCAAACCAGCAACCAACTTAAGGGATGTGTTAAAGGTAAAGAATTACAGCGTAGAACGACATGAATTATTTATAAATTGACATTTTAAGATGAAATATGGTGTTAACAAAATGAAATTATTGTGCTTTTAGACTCGAGAAAATTATTTAATGAAATTATGCACATAGAATTTTAGATCATGCACCTTATTAATATGAAAGGGACATGTTGAAAATAAAATCTATATGATTATTTATATCGTCTTAAGCTTTTAGGAGAGTAGTTGAACACAAAAATAAATTTTATATCTAGGGTTTTTGGTTTCTCAGCATATATGTTTGCCGACCATTTTCAAATTTCAGAGATTAAATATTAAAACTCAAGGTAAGCCATTCGCAAGTAAAGCTACAGAGGCGTGATATTTAATTGCCGACAGAACATGGCGAAATGCCAAAACCGCAGCGGTTTTTATATCAGAAACACTGGTTTTTGCGCAATCTCACAAGCCGTGAGCCCATAGATTGGCCTCAAAACCGCTGTCTGAGCCATTTTGTCTGCTAGTTCATTGTTGGTTAGCGTATTCGTCAGGTCAGGAATAGGGTGTAACTGCTACTGTAATATATACAATACATTTACGTCATGTCCAGTTATGGAAACCCTTTGTACTAAAATAATTGGGACAAATGTTTTATTGCAAATCATCTTCATTGTTTCATTTTTTACATTCTTAAATCGGTCATACTTTACGCAAATCGCTTCTGGCATCTCCTTCCATCAAATGATACACTCGTCATATTTTTCCAAGGGTAATTTGATCGAAACACTAATGGACAGCCTTTTCTTGAAAATTCGAGATTTTACATGCTGAATCAAAATTTGAGATTTGCATCTCAACACAAATCTCGAATTTTAAGTGGCATTTCGAATTTGTGCTAGCAATTTAGTAGGTAAAATCTCGAGTTTGCTATGAAAACCTCAAATTTGTTGGACAAGTCTCGAGTTTGATATACAAAAATCAAGTATGCTAGACAAATATTGAGTTTAATGTGCAAAACTCAATTTTTTTCTATAAAAAAAGTTGAGTATGCTGGGCAAATGTTGAGTTTGCTCGATTCCTTAACTTCAAAAGCACATAAAAAAAAAAAGCTTCCTCATCAAGTCATTTTCTGAACAAAATTCGAAAACAAAAAGCTTCCTTGGATTATTCCTTGTCAGTAGAAACAAGAACTGGGCGCAGATTTAAGCCAATGGTTTTACAGCCAACTATTTAGAGGGACCCGTTCCCTGGTTTTGTTTGAACCTACCCCCGTCAGGATACAGTAATAGAGAAGACAAATTTTCATAAGTTCACCAGTAATTTAAGTAGTTCAAGTTTGGTGTATATTAAAAGTTGATAATAATTAATTTTAATCATGAAGTAACATACTTCATGGAATTTACATAATTGATTATTTTTTATCAAAATCTTAACTTAATTTATATCAAACAGTGGCTTAATATGTTGTATTATTATTATTCAGCCTTGGAAATAGTCCCACCTGTTACCTTCTTGGTAGCACAAGATTCTATACATGGATCATGATTTCATCACTATTAATTCTTTATGAGTGTTGTTGTTCATATGGATTTTGTTTGTCTGAGAATCAATCAAGAGTTCATAAACACATAATTCTTATATACCCAAATAATTCAGTACGGAAAGTTAGCTGCCCCTTGACGAATTAAAGGGTTTTCTCTATCTTAATTAGGTATTAATTTGGAATACGAAAATTTAATTCCCGTGTGCATGAACTTGATGCAGACTAAGTGTAAAAGAAGTCAAGAACACATTGATACAATAGTTGAATCTTCATATTTCCAATCAAAAATTAAATTGGTGAGAAATCTCCTCGATGAGTTAATGCACCAATTATATTTTATATTTAGTCATTTTCATAATCATGCAGAATAAAACTGCGAGATAATATAAGAGTGAGAGAAAGTACTTTTAGCTAGACTTAACAAAAGAAAAAATAAATTATAAAAGTTGTATTAGTGAAAGTGACGGATTCAGCATGTCACGGTGGCCAGTGGACAATGAACTGTTGTGATGATATCTAATTAAGAAGAAAGTTGAACTTGATTTATAGAATGATTGTTTAAGTAGCTCATGTGGGCTCATAGAAATTACATAAATATGTTGAAATAATTGATTAGGCGATTGCCTGCTCCATAGTCGCACTACAATCAAATCTAATCTTAATCTATTCAAAGATTAATGTTGTTAGGCAAATATTGAGTTTATTTCTAGACATAAATATATTTTAGCTACAGACAAAATGAATTGATTTTATTTATATTATAATTTTCCCATTCATAGTCATGATAGCTAGGGGTGGGCTTCAAAACCACAACCCGAAAAATCGACCCGGCCCAACCCAAAACGGGTCGGTTCGGTTCGGTTTAGAGGATACGTACGGGTCGGATTGGGTAAAATTAAAATTAACCTGAAACGGGCCGGGTCGATTTTGTACAAACCGACCCGACCACAATTATTTCAACCCCAAAGTACTCCAACTACAACAGATCTACTTTCAATCTCCTCTCTGCAAATCTTATCTGCAATACTACTCCTCATTCTACTATGTGGATCCTTCTGAAGTTATCATGTATTCCACTTATCTTAACAATCTCATCTAAACACCAAGAGGAATCAGCATAGTTTTCTGAGGAGATAACGAGTGCGACTTTGGATCTTTCAATGGCATTTTTGAGTATTGGTGAAATGGAGCTCCCTCTCTCGAGTTCAATGTCGTCTTTGAAAGCGTCGATACCCTTTTCGTGTAGAGGTGGTCGACGACACCGTCGCCTTATACTCAGGTCCAACTTCAACTTCACAGCGGAACCCCACGACCACCACGAACCTGTCCCTTTTGACCCCCTGATAGCTGACATCGAGCGCCACTGTGAGGACAAGCAACGGGAGTACTACTACTTTCAAATCCACCATCCCGAGTTGCTGAATGCCGAGGACTACGTGAATGATGAGGAATGACTTAATGTTACCAACAGGTTGGTGTTTTTGTTCTCTTCCACAGCTGGTTCAGTGGGAGAAGTAATTATTATGAAGGAGTCTCCTTTCAGTTTCAGGCTTGGCAATGGAGGACTGGAGGTAATTCTGTTTCGTATTTGGCCCGAAACCGACCCGACCCGATTCGGGTCGGGTCGGTTTGGGATAACAGCCGGGTCGGTTCGATTTGTGATAAGAGCCCAAAACCGAGGTATATCGGGTCGGGTCGGTTCTGGGCCAAATACGACTCGACCCGACCCGACCCATTGCCCACCCCTAATGATAGCCTCGGGATGATAAAAATACGATATAAAGCAAAGAAAGTACACTTACTTTGTTGAAAATGGAGAATCATTCACCATACATCGAGTGTAATGTCTTCCGAGAGTAGCAAACAATTGCTTATTAAATATTAACATGTTTTAATTGTAGAAAATATACAATTGCATTAACAAGTAATATATGACGAAAATTCATAATCTAAAAGAATCAGTCTGCTCTAGAGTTATAGATAAGATAACCTAAAATATACATTTTGCACAAAAATATAATTATGTTATATAATCAACTTGCTTGTGAGGATCCATAAACAGGATCTTGCGTATTTCTACTAATTTCTCCCCTTACGTACTAATTAATTTCCACTTGATATTTTCCAAGAATTAAACTGTGGACAGAAACCCGTACACGTAGTGAGTCGATGGAATTAAAAGTTGTTGTTACATTTTTTGTCGTATTATTCAAAGAAAGAAACTATATATTGAAGGTACATAGTCTTTCTCCATTTTTTAAGTTTAGTTGAATGAATAATTAGTTCTATAGATTAATGGAATTTCTTAAGGTAGTTAAATTATTATTATCTTTACAAAATTGAATTTCGAGTTTATAGTTTTACTTTAATTTGAAGGATTACTCGTAACAAACTAATATTAATTGCCATGACGGTGCTTGTTATAATTATTAGACATGCATGTCTAAACTTGTGCCTTCAACAAAACTTTCTTCACTATAAACTAATGTGTTTGTCTTCTTCATCCAAAATAATTGTTCATCAACGTGTCCCAGAAGCAACTTGGAAACAACTATAATCCATCAATGAATAATGATTCGAACAAGAGATCCTCTTAGCACTATGAAGACGCAACTTGAAGTATGCATATATAAAATTCAAAGTGCTTGACTTATAGGCCGGCAATTGATTTAGTTAGAACAAAAGTTTGTGGTGAAACTAACACCTTTTTCTTATCATTAATTAATAATAAATAAATAATTGTATAGTATCATATGTTACCTGAAGTCTTGGAGTCGAATCAAGTTTTAATTCAAGACAACCAATAAATTGGACATTCAATTGCGTCTACATGTGGAATACTATGTTTTGCACCTATATATATTTTATATTTTTACTGTTCAAGTTTTGTTGGCACTTGTTCATGTCCAGCTAGCTACTCTAATTCCCGTCACTCAAGTTCAGCAGATATTTTAAATTGATTATTTTAGTATCGTTAAAAGTTAATTTTGCTACATAATTGGTCAGCTTGCTACCAACATCCACTCCAGATTCAATATATCACCATTAAACCTTGACATCACCTAATGGTTATTGTGTCCATATTATGAAATTATAAATATCCAAACTAAAACGTGATTCTTATAAGAAAAAAAAATACATTCAACCAAAATATCTCAAATTGCTCCCTTCAACCCTTACCAATTTATCACCATCAATAAACAATAAAAATTTCACGATAAAACTGAAATAGGTTGCAACGAATATTCATTGTAGCAACCATTTGTCCACATCAAGGTTTATCGACTTCTACATCGGTTATCTCGTTAATAGGTCTGACAATGTGACCAATTATGTAACTTTGTTTTACTTTAGGGACTAAATAAATCAAAAAATACTTGAAGTATCAATTTGAAATGTTTCTTAAACTTTATTGACCATTTCTTGAATTAACTCTTTCTCTATACGGTAATGCTATCTAGTACCAATTTGGATAATATGTAAGTCACAAGGTTTTTAAGTTAATCTATCAATTAATAACACTGACATACTATGTAGACGGGCATTTAAAACTGAGGCTAGAAACCAATTATGTAACTTTGTGATCAATGTCATTATCTACTTTGTTATCGCATCTCGAAGTCATTCATATCCACATCTCCCAAATAAGGTACATTTAGAGTTTACAACAACTCTCGCTGCACTATATTTCAATTATGTTGGGGGTCATGGTTTGGTGCAATTGAGATGTACACTTTGGAATGCTCTAGGTGAAAAATATTTGGTAGTTACGGGGAGACGTCAAAAAAATTGCTTCTTGCTACTTGAAAATGATGTAGTAATTCATTACGACTTGGGCTCTAATGTCATACTTGTGGTTGAGGTACTTACTCGAGGACGACGGAAAATATTTTCTATACTAAAGGAAAATAAATAACACGCTCGATGTCAATGCTTATTTTTGCGATGGTTTAATTATTATGTGCCTTGACTAGTGGGAACATTGACCTTTGATTTTAATCAAAATAGTAATCTCGAAATAAGGACAAGTCATCACTGATAGAATAAAACATCGGATTTCGAAACGGGTAGGTTTGTCTATTAAATTAGGTCTTTTTTCCATTGTTAAAATCCTTCAAGTAGTGCCTCGTAATCAGGGCCGGTCCTGTGAATTCAAAGGCCCAAGGCAAACTCTTAAAATTGGGCCCCCCACCCCAAGATCAACGTAAATGCAAAATTCAACAGTATATTATGCAACGTATTTCTAATTTAACACTGAAGAGTAGAACAACAAACCCGAAATTG
>CAIGRQ010301445.1:0-11942 GCA_903798375.1 Fraxinus sp. D2006-0159
TGTACATGTAGCATAACCCATAAAAGTATGATGAGAAATAAATGAATTAAGCTATTTTGCCCGAATTCGGTTGCCCACTTAGTTGACCTAACCTCACATGGGGTGTGGGACTGACGTGGGACCCGAATGAATAAAAAATGGAAAAAAAATGCTTCCCTCCCCCCAATGTGTGTGTTCGGTTAGGGAGGGTGTGACACCCTCCCTGGCAATGTAGCTTGGCAATGTAGCTTGGTTCGAAATAAATACGACAATAATTGACACCCTCCCTGGCAATGTAGCTTGGTTCGAAATAAATACGACAATAATTAAAATATGACGAAATTGTGAAATGAAGGATCTGGATCGATCGCCCTTGAGACACGGTCTGTACCTGACTGACCCCTGGTCTTGGTCTATTCCAAATTCCCATATTGACCGACATGTGCAACCGGGGTTTACTTCGTCACCTTCGTAAATGTTGAGTTTGTTGGCTGTTGCATTAAAATACTAAATGCCAGCAGTTATGCCATTATTTCTGCATAAAACGGGGGAGATTATACTTCGCCGTGAAACCGAGTCCTTGTAAAAATACCGAGTCAGATCTGTTCAAAAGTTTTTCTGGATCTATTCCAATCACTGATTTGCATGTAAGAGATGAGAAAACTTTAGCATATATTTGGTTTAACTAAAACCGTTCATAAAAATTTAATTTAAAGTCAACAATTAATTTTAATTAAACAGTTCATGCGCTCACAACTTTTATAAACTTTTCGACCACACATTTCATCAACTTTTATCAAAATGAAAAATTTCATAACTAAGAGGTTTAGTTTTACCAATTTCAAATTTAAGAAATTATGTTTAAAATTTCAATTATCAAAGTTTTTTTAATTTTATTTATAAATTAATTACTTAAAACATATATTTTATTAATTAAATACATTAATGTCACAATTCCATATAATTTGGTCGCAAATTCCATATAATTAGTCACAAATCACAATTTTCATCTCACAAATTATTTCAGTCACAATTCAAAAATTTTATAGGTCACAATTTGTCAATTGGTAACAAATCAAAAAATGTATCCATCACAATTTATTCATCGATTACAAATCTATCAAATTAATAATCACATATTATTTATTGATCACAAATTACAAATTTATAAGTCACAATTTATTTTATGATCACAAAATATCAAATTAACTGATCACAAATTATATTTAAGTCACAATTTATCAAATTATTAATCACAAATTAATAAATTTTTAGGTCACAATTTATCTATTTCATTGATCACATATTCTTTATTGGTCACACACCAACCAATTTATTGATCACAATCAATCAAATCGTTTGTGAACACCACCACATCGTTGCAACAACCCAAACTACCTCGCTAGAACCACTAATACCACCTCCTAGCAACAAAACCATCGTCTCGAATACAGTAGCTAACATCACCACCACCAACACCAACACCAACACCACCATCCAATCACAACCACCACCTGTAGCACCACAATCACGACGTGTACCACCACCGCACCAACATCACCACAACGCCCGTAGCAAGGCAAAGGGTGTCCCCTGCCAAGGTCCCTAGAGCCCCTACCACCACCACCTTCACTGCTGTTGCCATCTGATCCACCACAAGCTGGCACCGCTACCATTCAAAACCACAAAAAAAATTTAAGAGCATCGCCAAAGCTCCGACGAAGTAGATTGGAGGAAGAAACCAACCCAAAAGCCTAAAACCATCGTCGCTGCATCCCCACCTCCACTCACCACACCACCACCGCTAGCATCATCACCACATACCACCGTAACACCTCATATTCACACCCTTTTATGTCGACGGAGATCCGCGACCACCATGAAGCAACGACGCTCATCGCTGCTTATAACAGACTTGTCATCGATCTCTTCTTACACAGATTCCCGGTGGTGATGCTTGTTTCGAAATGACGAGGCTGTGGACACTGGCTGCTTCAGAGCGATGTCACTACAGTGGTGGCGTCTTGTGCATCGCGCCGCGATCTCTAGCGGTATCTTCGACAGGGCGACACATTTCGGTAGGCATGGTGACAGCGCAGTGGTTGTGGACAACAGGGAATGGAGACGTCGCGAGCAATTTTTGGAGGGGGGGGGGAATAGAAAGAGATGGGAGAGGAAGAGAGAATGGATGGGGATGGAGAGAGAGAGATTGGGAAATATATGATTTTTGAAAAGTGAAACTTATATCTGAAATTTGAAATTGAATCTTGAAAACTTTTCTTTTGTATAATTTCCGCTTATCAAAATTTATTCAAAATCTGATGAGTTTAGCAACTAATTGAGCTCTACATTGTTAAGCTTCCGTTTGACAATTATAAATGGTTTATAAAGAGGAATAGCGAGGATCACACGAAAATGTGAAGATGATAATAGTAATAGTTATGAAGAATTAATGTTTGACTTTGATTGAATTTTTGAATCATTTATATATTAGTTGCCAAGTGGAGGCTAAATTAAGACTTAATTCATGAATTTATAACTACTTGGGGGCTTTTTTTTACAAGTCGATTTCAAGAATGAATTTTACATGCTAGGTTAATAGTTGGTGCAATTATGCTACATGTATATTATTTTTGACATTATGGTTGACATTCTACCAAGTAGTATACCATTGATTTTGAATTTGAAAATTCCACCAATGCACCGCCCCTCCATTGGTATAGGAACAGACTGCTAGAACTAGTTCATGAGTCAAAGCACGGTAGACATTGATGATGAAATATGAGTGAAATGTCATCGCTAAGTTGAGATTTGCATATTGAATTTATAACTACATGAGCATTCTTCCCTTGCATTTTTAATATGAGCTAGTCCTACACACATGTTAATAAAAACGTAGATGTAAAGAAGTTTGATTATTATCTTCAAAAAAGTACTTGGCACGAAAATGAAATAATGTCTTCTTATAGCCGCCAACAAGAATTTATATTGAGAAGAGAAGCTCGGGGGCGCAAGAGGAGGAGGAGGCAATGATTCTATTAATTAGGAATGACAAAAAAACTCGTTCAATCTGATACCCATGGAGCCCCATCCCGAATAGGGCGGGAATTACCCGCCTAACCGGGTAAACGGGGCGAGGGTCATTACCCAGAAGTGAGTATGGGGCGGATATGGGAAATATAGTCCCCGCCCCGCTATCCACCTCATTTAAAGTTAATTTCAAATTTAAGTTTTTTATTGAAAAAAAAATAATAAATTTATTATCATTTTTAAAGAGAACATAAGTTGTTTTCAACAAATTAGTAAAAAAGTAATAATATTTACTAACTAGGGACATAAAAAAAAACAAAAAAAAAATAAAAAAATAAATGGGACGATAAATGGGGCAAGTCTATAAAAGCAAAAAATAAAAATAAAAATAAAAAATAAATGGGGCAAGAGACTTGCCCCGTCCGCCCGCCTCGCCTCGATCCCACTCCGTCTTGCTTTAATCGGGTATGAGGATTGTGCAAGGTAACAAAAATACTTGACAGGACATGGTTGTGAATGGACGACCCATCCCGTTGCCATCCCTACTATTAATTGAACTTATGACACTTGTTATGAACAACCTCGATATCAAGAACATTTTGATATAACTTGTCGAGAAATTGACCAAATAATTAAAGACGAAAAATATGGAAAATATGAAATTTAATGGATCACACAACAATCAAGAAAATTGTGGAATATGAGAATTATTATACCAAAACCCAAACAATTGTCTTACAAGATTTTGATCATGTCAATCTAAACTAAACAATTTTCTCTTGTTTCTAATGTATACAATTTATCAAATTTGAATTTTAAAATTATGAATGTGGATACTAGGACTTGCAATTTTACCTATGGATCCCTTTTAATTTATCAATCAAGATTCATTAGTATTCTAGTATTAGGTCGATTTTTTTGAAAGTATTCAATTTACACTTCTCGAGTTTTCATTAACTCAATTTAACTAATTCAATTCTACGTGTTTATATGAATCAATCTTAATTAAATGAATTATTAATTCTAAGAATTCATCTGATGACCACAATAATTAGTATATGCATCTCTACACGTTATATTAACTTAACAAATTTTACTATGTGGTCTAAATTTAAAACTGGCTCTCGATTCGTAATAAATTCACAAAATTATTGAATAATTGACCAAAAAATTCAAAGCATTGAATTCGTCAATAAAATCAACATATATACATTTAAAGGATTTTGAATAAAAGAAATAAAGGGTCATATATTATATTGTTCGCCATATCTATGAATTAACTACTCATAATAATGAAAGAAAAATAAAAAGTATACAATTTATAACCATGTTTTGAAATCTTGATCACGGAAAGAATTTGATGTTGCATCAAGAATCTTCTTCTAGGTCAACTTTACTTGAAATAGCTTGTTTCCAATTCGAACTTTTATTAGGTAAAAAATGTGTTTCAATCTTGAGCTAAAAATCTAGAACGTACTTGTTTAGTTGAAAATTGATTTGTGTACATATTTAACTCCTTTTTTACTTCTAATTGCATCCAATTGACCCTAAATATTCTCAAATCTTCATCGTGAGGTTCGACCAACTTTTGAGTTTACACTTTAGTCCCCAAATTTTGAATTTTACTAGTTTTTGCTTCTTCTTTGAATACCACTTCCATTTGTCGATTTTCACTTAATAAACGAAATATACAGTAAATTAGGTTATAATTGTTCAAATGAACTATTAAATATTTATATTTTAAAGTCCAAATAAGTATATAAAATACACTTGTCACTTACCTTCAAAAAATAATATTTATATAGAATCACTTTTGTTACTATATATATATATATATATATATATAGACGAGTGTTTATCATTTAGCCCTTATTCGGTTTAGATAAATATCAATTTTTTATTATGTTTTGTTAAAAGTTGATGGAAGCGTAGTTGAACAATTGTAAATTTAATGAGATATATGGTTAAGCTGAACCAAACATGTTATGTTCACATAGATAAGTGATGTCATTACTCCTAATACCATTATCAATTAATTGCTAACACTTTCATTTTGAAAACTTGTAGTAATCCTAGGATTGGGAGGGGCTGAGAGAGACAGAGAGAGAGAGACAGAGGGTCCCATGCCCACCGGCCATGGGCACGCTGTCTTCCCCATCCATCCAAATGAATTCATGACCTAACCCTAACCACCACTTAGCAACTGAGCTTCCCCAACATAAAAAGGATCGGATTCATTTTCTCTCTCTCCCTCTCTACATTTCTCCCATGAACTCACCAACAGCAACAAACCCAACTTAACAAGAATTGAAGAAAATCGAGTTATCACGTGAGGGTTGTGGGATAAATCATGGTTAATTCAGCTCAATTTTTGGTGAATCCTTCCACTAATCCTTTCCAACTCTTCTCTGGTGAAGGTTAGTTCAATTTGATTCATCCAATTTGTCCATCTTTGAAGAAGCAGATAGGTTTTCAAATCAACAAGAGAAGCCATGGATCAACTAACATCTCATGGCCGTTCTTTGCCGCCTCCCTTTCACGCTAGAGATCTTCAGCTCCACCACCACCAGTTCCAGCATCACCAGCAACAGAATCCCGAAGATGAACAGAGCGGAAATAGCAATCCTAACAGGAACCTGAAGCGAGATCGCGATGAGAATTACGGTGTTTCCACAACCACCACAAGTTCGAACACCCCCCCATCTGGAAGCAAAGATCTAGTGCCAATCTCCGGGGAAGGAGAGGTTACGAGAAGACCAAGAGGAAGACCCGCCGGTTCCAAGAACAAGCCCAAACCCCCAATCATAATCACTCGAGATAGTGCAAATGCACTCAGATCTCATGTCATGGAAGTTGCCAACGGCTGTGATATTCAAGAAAGTATATCTACTTTTGCTACCAGGCGGCAGAGAGGGGTTTGCATCTTGAGCGGCAGTGGCACTGTCACTAATGTCACCATAAGGCAACCAGCTGCACCAGGAGCAGTAGTGACCTTAAATGGAAGATTCGAAATTCTATCCCTATCAGGTTCATTTTTGCCGCCTCCAGCTCCACCTGTTGCATCAGGATTAACCATATATTTAGCCGGAGGGCAAGGCCAGGTAGTTGGTGGCAGCGTGGTGGGGCCGCTGCTTGCTTCCGGGCCGGTGGTGATTATGGCAGCAACATTTGGTAATGCAGCATATGAGAGGCTTCCTCTAGAGGATGAAGAATCTCCGGTGCCTGGAAGTGGCCCCCTTGGATCTCCGGGAATTGTTGCCCAACAACAACAGCAAGGGCAGCAGCAGCCACAACAACTTATGGCTGATCCTAATTCAAATCTTTTTCATGGGATGCATCCAAATCTCTTAAATTCATGCCAGTTACCAGCTGAGGCCTATTGGGGGACAGGTCGCCCTCCCTTCTAACGAAATAAAAAATCTGGGTCTTTGATTTTCGCTTCAAAATCATTTTGCATTCTTCTTAAATTTCTTTGAAAGTAGCTTTAATTTGAGTTCATGGTGTCATCTTGGTGATTATTCTGCCATTTGATTGAAGAGGGATGTACAAATACATGAATTATTTCGTGGTTTAATTTTATGACAACAGCTTTTTCACATTTCATGTGATATGAATTAGCAGTATTACAGTTTCTCTTCAGTTCCTTTTTCTTCCTCCTCCTGATTTCTCGTTGCAGGTCTGATAGCTTGTCTGATAATCATTCAGTCACTTCCTGCTGAAGAAAAGTAGAAAACATCCTTTCCTTGCTGGTTTGTTTCTTAAGGTTTCCTATTTTAGTACTGCATCTCAACTTTGTTCATTTACATAAAATGCACCTATTTATAACATCTTTGAGATACCCCACAAAATTTCTGGCCTTAATTGTTACTTCGATTCTTATATATATACTCTTAACATCCTTTTTCTTTTTCCCCCAATTCTTGTAATCATTTAATTAGTTGTTACCAGATTGTTTTGGGAATAGAGACATTGGAAATTTCGTACATTAAAGAAAGTGAAAGTTTCAACTTCCAAGATCATTGACAGGAAGAGACAATATTTTCACAGCACGCAAATTTGGCAAAAGGTAATTCAACAACCTGTGGGAGCTATCTTATAGAAATGAAGCAAACGTATTTTTTTTTTTTAAGTTGATTTCCCACTTATATGTTCGTTTTCATTCCTGACCATATGGAATAGGTATACACTCTCAAGGATCCTTAATTTCTTTATTTTTCTTTAGATTTATGCTAAAGTGTACACCTACACTCAGATAATCGCGGGTCCACATCCCGTAAGAGGGGGTGTTAACTGAGGTGTACACCAAAAATATATGGCCTTAAGGGTGAGCGAGTTGAATAACCGTTCAGTATTGTAGGGGCACCAAAACAATTTTTACTATATATATATATATATTGCTAATTTTAATTTTTTGTTATTATATTAACTTGAAGGGCACAATATTTATGAAAAAAAAGGTAAAAAAAATTATTTTATATTAATATTTTTTTTAGTTTAGCATATTATTAAAAAAATTGTTTTTCCAAATTTTAAACTATTTTACTTTCAAAAAAAATAAAAATTAATTAATTAATTAAAATTAAACTATCTATTTTTCCACCCAATCCCAAATGCCTCATTTACGTTATTAACCAATTACCAATCCAATAGGAAAATAAACAACCCAAAATCCAAGTAGTTGAAATGAATAGTGAGAAGCTAACCCCATATCCTTTTCACTATTTCCCTTTCTCATACCCTTTAACCCACAAAAAATTGCCAAACAGAAAATAGAAGAAACTCTACCGTAAATCTTTATTGCTTGCTCTACAATAGTATAATCAACATAGTAATATATCACCATTTTAATGATTGTGCACATCTTAGTGTCAGATTTAAGGAACATGAAATGAGTAGTGTGCATATCAATAACATGACTAGTTAGATTGATTTACGTGTTAGTGAAAATTTTGCGAAATCTTTTGTCAAAAGAAATAAAGGAGGCTTTTGATATATTAACTTATTGTAAAAAATATTGGGTTAATTTTCTAATATATTTATTGTTTATAAAATATTATTGACAATTCATGTTACTGTTGCATCTGCTGAATTATTTTTTTTTTTTTTTGAAAATTGAAGTTATTAAAATTTTATTTACGATTAACATGCTACAAAAACGATTGAATGTGTTAGCTTTGATATCTGTTGAACAATATTTGTTAGAACATATTGATTACAAAAGTTTAATGAGTGAGTTTATTTTTAGAAATGCGAAGAAATATTTTTACTTGATTTATTTCATTGCATGGTTTACATGTGGTATTTAGGCCCTGTTTGGTATAAATTAAAATCAGATTCTTAGTAAATTTTGATAAAAGCTAATGAAATGAGTAGTGGAAATGTTGTGGGCCCCATAAAATGTATGATTAAAATTAATTGTTGATTTTGAATAGAGATTAAAATCAGATTTTAATCTGAACCAAATAAGAGCTTAATGTTTATGATTTCAAAAATTGCACATATGGAATTGCATGAAGAGTTTGGTGGCTTGGATAGTTCTTTGTTGATGACATAAGAATTTTGATGAAGTTTAGGAGGATCTTTTAAACTTTACTTTTACTTTTTTTTATTCAAGACGTGTAAAAAATAAATAGATATTTAAATGTGATATTTTTAAAAGAAAATAACATTATTGAAACACACTTTTTTTAAATATATTTTTTAATTTCATAAAAGGAGCTCCATATTAAGCCCCCGTTTGATACATATTAATTTTTTTATTTTTATTTTTCTACTCATTTTCAATCACATATTTTTCAATAAAATAATATTTTTCATCACATTAATAACTTTTTATTTTTTTTAATCACACATTCTCCATCAATTTATTATTCTAAAATACATTCTTTCAAAATAACTTGACTCAATCATACCCTAAAATGTCATACACCTAAAATTTCAGGCCGGTCCTGACACTAAGGATGTACACCTAACATGGCTCTTTTCTTTACTGCTTTTTGGGGCTAGGTTACACGTGCACTGCTCTAAACTTTGCTCCTTTTCGAGGCATAACTATCACGTCCATATCAAATAGCAGCAACGAACTACGGGATAAAGCCAAAGGTTACAGATAAGTTTTGATCGTCAAAGCTCTCTCTCTCTCTCTCTAGCAGTAAATAAATGAATTGGAAAGGGACCTACAAACTGAGGGGAGTAATCAGTTTGTCTACATTAACGAATTGTTCACTGAATTTGGACAATAGACAATACTGTGTCTCCTTCCTTCTCACATGCACCTGTCAATAGAATCATTAAAATTCGCTAGGTTTTTTTTCCATCACTACACGCAGTTTTCATCACTACTTAGGTTTCCTCCTCGTTCCAGGACTACTAATCATCGTTTCTTATCTTTCAAAATCATTTTTTTTTCTTAATCTCATCTTTATTCTTCCAAATCTTAAATACTTCGTTCAGTATAATTCAATTCTTGAAACATCTTCTAAATGTGCTATGGGATTTTAAAAAAAGATTCTGACATTATCGATCCATCGGAAATCCGCTGCTAAGTCCATCGCTGTTGGAGTTTTTAGTGACCGGAAGCTAGAATTCTAGGATGCTATCTTCTCTCAGATTTAATTTGTTTCAGACAAAAAAAAAAAAAAAAACTTTTCTATTAGTCTTTATTTATAAGGATGACAGAATATTTGGATTTTCTTCTTGTTTGAAAAGTACGTACAAAGCCCTTATTTGAGGGGAAAAAAATCATTTTATAATAGTGATTTTGAGAGAATGTGTGGTTTGAAAAAAAAATTTCAATCTACATATAAAATTATTTTATTAAATAATGTATGGTTGAAAATAATTTTTGAAAAAATAATATTTTTAAAAAATGGGACTCAAACATGTAAAATTCCAATTTTTAAAAATATTTGTATGACTTCATCGGAACTCGAAGTAGGCATCAGGTGGGCGATCTGGATCTTTCAATATTCTAGCAAAAATAAAATATACCACCTCGTACATATTTTAACATGTTGTTAATTCACTACAAATATGTCACAAAATAGCATCTAATATTTAGCATAATAGCATCTGATTCTGGTTGTTGCTCTGCATGCAATGCCTCAATAACGTTTGTGGGAAGAATAGTGCGATCAAGAGTATAAGACCATCGGTGATGCTATGGGTACATTGGGGTGTCCATCCGGAAAATCCGCTGCTAAGTCCATCGCTGTTGGAGTTTTTAGTGACCGGAAGCTAGAATTCTAGGATGCTATCTTCTCTCAGATTTAATTTGTTTCAGACAAAAAAAAAAAAAAACTTTTCTATTAGTCTTTATTTATAAGGATGACAGAATATTTGGATTTTCTTCTTGTTTGAAAAGTCCGTACAAAGCCCTTATTTGAGGGGAAAAAAATCATTTTATAATAGTGATTTTGAGAGAATATGTGGTTTGAAAAAAAAATCTCAATCTACATATAAATAATTTTTGAAAAAATAATTTTTGAAAAAATGGGACTCAAACATGTAAAATTCCAATTTTTAAAAATATTTGTACGACTTCATCGGAACTCGAAGTAGGCATCAGGTGGGCGATCTGGATCTTTCAATATTCTAGCAAAAATAAAATATACCACCACGTACGTATTTTAACATGTTCTTAATTCACTACAAATATGTCACAAAATAGCATCTAATATTTAGCATAATAGCATCTGATTCTGGTTGTTGCTCTGCATGCAATGCCTCAATAAGGTTTGTGGGAAGAATAGTGCGATCAAGAGTATAAGACCATTCAGTTGGTTCTCGATTCTAGTTCAGATTTTTTTTTTTTTTTTTTAAATGGACCATACCCTCTGGTTCCGATTCAGGAGGTTTGATTACGGTTAGAATACCCACCTCTACGCGAAGCTAGACAGCCATTGACATAGTATTGTAAAATTCCATTTTTTCTTTATTGTATTACTAGAAGATATTGTTTAATTTCATATCGAATAAAGACAGAAATATCAATTAACATACACAGACTACAAACAATTGATTTTAAGGGGGTTGACTATTTATAATGAAATAAGGTTGTCATAATTAGCAATTACTATATTTCGATTATCGTATACTTTGCTAACAGTAAAAGTGTAAAACCCATATATTAAAAGGTTCTTTTTTATGCCCTTTCTCACGCGCAAATAAGTCCCTTAAAATCATTTGTGTTGGAAAACAAGTCAATATCAAAATTGCTCTGATACCGCTTGTTAGGAAACAAGCCAAATAATTAAAGAAGAAGAGTATAAGCAATATGAAGTTTTAATGAATCACACAACAACCAAAAATATTGTGGAAGGGGGGAATTTTTTTTATTATACAAAGAAACACCAGCAATTGTCTTACAAGATTTGATTCTCTCAATTTAATCTAAACAATTCTCTCTTATTTCTAATGTATACAATCGAGGATCTATCTTTGTTATAACATCTCTATTTGCCTTTTTATTGCCTTACCAAGTGCCTATACCTTGTGGAGTATTTATAGAAGTCAAATCACGAAGTTATGGATGAGATAGAAGTCCAAAATCGCGTTGAAACCAAAATCGACTGAAACTCGTCCACAGCGGTAACGCTTGACCACTACCTCCCACCGCTTGAGCGCTAGTGCCAGCGCCCAAGCGCCATGAACCTAGCGCTTGAGCGCCGGGTTGCNTGAGATAGAAGTCCAAAATCGCGTTGAAACCAAAATCGACTGAAACTCGTCCACAGCGGTAACGCTTGACCACTACCTCCCACCGCTTGAGCGCTAGTGCCAGCGCCCAAGCGCCATGAACCTAGCGCTTGAGCGCCGGGTTGCTATCCTGTTTTCTTCTCTTCGCGTTTTCTTTCCTTTTTGTTTTCGGCTCCATCCTAGTGTTACCAAAACACCTCTTTCATCCCTCCAAGAAGTCCTTGATCCAATCAAACTCC